>UXGC01001880.1:0-15985 GCA_900480045.1 Eurytoma adleriae | reverse complement strand
GCAAAAATCAACATGAAATTTTAAAGTTAGTTAGTATTATAGGGTACCTAGATCCCTACATTTTTTCTGCTTAGTATCAAGAGGCGCGGTAGCGCCGCGATGGCAAGTATGAGCCACCGCACGGCGCGCGCGACTCTTTATACAATGGAATCGGTTTTCTTAACCTCCACCAAAAATGTTTTTTAATTCTGTTTTTTTATTTCATCCCCTTAGAGACTTAAAACGGACGTTATTTCAATCGCTTTTTTTTCTTAATTTTATACAAAAAAGTTCGATTTAAAAAGAGCAGCCCATTAATTTTTTTTTTTTTATTTGAATTTTTGACACTTCTTTTTCCGATCTATTTTTGTGGTCAGACAATTTCTATCGTCAGACAATTTCCTGTTCAGACTCTACGTCACTTCCGGTGACGCAGTATATATATATATATATATACTAACTGTACTAACTAGCAGAAGAACTCAATTTCAAAACAATCAATCAAGATACTTAACCTTAAAAAATAAGACTAAGTATAAGAGTTAAGTGAAATGTATGCATTGGAGATTTTGGGAGAAGTTTGCATAAATTACTTAATAACCAATGTTTAAGATAAGTGATTTTAATCTAATTCAAGCGATGTCATATTGTTGAGTTTTTCCAAAAGTATAAGTTTTATAAAGGTATCCACTTGCAAATACAATAATAAATCTGCAATTAACAAATATATATGATGACGCTTGAAGAAGTTTGAATTACTCCGTGGAATTAGCAATGCATAAATTTTGATGACATAAGTTACCAATATTTAAAATAAGTGTGTGCATTCTGTGTCGCTATTCAAACTACTTTAAGTGACATCGCATTTAGTTAATTACAGCTTTATGAGTCACATATATTTTTGGCAAAGTTCAAGACACATTACATTATTTAATTTTGCCAAAAATGTATCTTATAAATCTGTAATTATCTAAATACAATGTCACTTGAGCTAGTTTGAATAGCGCTACAGGATCCAAACACTTACTTTGAATATCGGTCACTTATATCATCAAAATTTATGCATTGCAAATTCTGTCGAGTAATTCAAACTTCTCAAGCGTCATCATAAATATTTGTTAAGTGCAGATTTGTAATTGTATTTGCAAGTGGATATTGCTTGGACATCAGGGCACCTTTATAAGTTACACTTTAAACTACAGAAATTGCAATCACTTATTTTAAACATCAGTAGCTTACCTGATCAAAATATATGCATTGCAGATATTAGCGACTAATTCTAACTGATTCAAGCAACATCGCATTCAGTTAAATTACAGATATGCAATCCTATCTTTTAGTTGATATTACTTGAAAATGTACTCATCATTATAAGTTATATGAGTGGTCTCATCTTTTTGATTATGTAGTGTTGTGTTACATGAAGTTATATTTTGCCAAAAATATAGCTTATATAAAGCTACATATATGTCTAATATCCACTTGGAAATAAAATTACAAAATCTGTAATTAACAAGTGTAACGATGCTTGAAGCAGTTTTTAAAATTTTCGCTAGGGCGCCACGCACCCGTTTTTTTTTTTTTTTTTGTTCGTTTCTTATGCTACACGAGCTCTGGCTTGCATATGCTAACGTCGTCCTATAACTTTTTTATTTGTTTTTGACAGGACCAAAATGAATAATGACGATGCTCTATTCGAAGCATATAAGAAAGCAGTACTCGAAGAAAATGCAGTGAAAAATGAATTGGATAAAGCAGAAGCTACACAAAGGAGTCGAAAAGTAGATGCGGATAAATCAAGAAAGGAAGCTCAGGAAATAAATAAAAAATTAGAAGCCAGCCGAAGGTATCACGAAGAAAAAAAAAAAGATTTAGAATTGGTTGAAAAAAGTGTAAAAGAAAATGAAGAGAAATTTAAATTAGCGGAGGAAAATCTAAAATCTTTTGAGATGAAATTAAAAAGCTATGACGAATAATTAACAAATTTTATATATAATAAATCTTTATTTCGGCCTAAGAGGCCAAGAAATGGACTTGGTTTTACAAAAACTTCTCTACCAAAAATACACACACGCATCACACCATACATCTTCCTAAATATAAACTAAAACAATACCGAAGCAATTATACTTTCGTATAATACCACATTCAAAACTCACTCTCCGCCATACACCTCTATTACCCTGCCTTATAATTCTTTGGTCCCAAATACACCGCCATACTAATACATATACTTATTACATGTAACATCTCTGTAGTTAACACTATTACTCCGTTTATTTTGCATATTTACATATTTACAAAGGTTTACCAACACATACTTACACACCTTCATTATATTTAATCTTAACACCAATTTCCTCTCCTCCATACCTCTTCCCTACCCCTTCACCTCAAGCTAACCTAAAAATACCACATTAAGGAGGTTCTTGCACGGAAAGTTTGGAGATCAGGTATTGTTTTTTTGATAAATGAAAATATGCTGAATCCAACGGTAGCCTTATTTAATCCCCAAGCCGTGCAAAATTTTGAGTTATTTAAGGTGGCTTCGGCGTTTTAGAAAAAAACCATAGAATTCTTTGGATTTTGAAATAAGGTAAATAAACTCTGTCTAATTCATTTCCGTAAGAGAAATACCATGGTTGACGATGTTATTTTTAAGCAAATCACTGTCAAAATATTTGCAATTTAACACATCATCTTATGGGGCTTCGCATTAAATCATCAATATCTCTGGAATAAATCCATAACTTTTGCCGTTTTAAAAATATATTATTCTTTTTAATCCGAGGATTATGTTGCAATCATAAAAATATAGGGTTGACGACATCAAATCAGAGAAAATAACTCTAAAAGTTCGGAAAATGAAAACTGTTCCTACCGCTAATACTAGTGCGCATGCGTCGCAGAAAAAGACAGAACACATGCAGTCGACGCAGCGTCTGTATGCCAAATACTTTGACAACAGCAGGGACGACACATTCGCGAGAGACGCCCCTATGGATTAATTTTTTTTATTTCATTTTTTCTAGTAGTTTTTCCGGGATTTCTTATAATTCTACAGTATATAAGTGCCCTATATTCAATTACAATTAAAATAATCAGAGTTAACCTTTCTTACGGTATATGCCCCCATGGTACCCCTCAGTAGGTACGGCACCAAACGCCGGAGCCACCTTAAGGTAGTTCACCGGCTGCAGTGGTGCTCAACTTTGTTAAATTAGACTTAAATCAATATTAAGGCCCAAAATTTATAAAACTTGTTTAAAGATATAACACAAATCACTAATATATGAAAAAGCAGTGTTTAAAACACAAAATATTATAATAAAAGACGAACTTCAGTTTCAATGTCGCAAGTCGGTAACACAATATAGATATACTAATAACACAGACGCACAACTTTGAAAGCTTACAGAATTAAAAAGAGTACCGGAAGAGCCCTCGTAACTTATTGCATATGTTTTCTTATATTATTCTACATCTTATATTAGTTTTTGAGAAACATGGAATTCAAATTCGCAACCATATTTGATGAAACGCATGTTTTACGGAGGGCCGGTATAGGCAGTACGTGTTAAAAGGCAAAACTTTGGAGCTTGCTAGTTTAAATTTTCATACCGCTTGGGCTATTAAAATTTTAACCACGTATCAAACACATCCTAGTTAACATGTAAGCAAAATTTTAAGAAATTCGAATTAAATCGAAAAGTCGGTGAACTACCTTAACCTCAAACTTTGTACCTTTTACACGGGCTCTTATGGAACGGAATAGGAAAAATGTTGAAAATTGATTATTTATTTATCTTAATCAAGTATTTCAGCAATGAAAAACTGATATTTTATAGATAAAAACTTAAGCTTTCAGATGGATGTCCTCGAAATATGGGTAACCGTGGAAAATAATGAAATATTAACTCTTTAAATGAAACATCAATGCTATTTGTATATCTATATATTGGTTTCGCCTATTTAAAATATCAAATTGATAATTTCTGTTTTACACAATCACTTTTTTATTATTTTTCTATTAGTGTATACAGATTGAATAAAGTTTTCCATTGCAAATAATAATTTAAAATTATAATTTTTGCAACACATTACAATATTCCTTCCTTAAGGAGGCTCTTGCACCATAGTGGTGCTCAACTTGGTCAATATTGTAATGTGTTGCAAAAATTAATTATTATTTGCAATGGAAAACGTTATTCAATCTGTATACACTAATAGAAAAATAATAAAAAAGTGTTTGTGTAAAACAGAAATTATCAATTTGATATCAAGAGGCGCGGTAGCGCCTCGAGGCAAGTCTGAGGCCCCGTACGAACGACGAGCCTACGAGGCCGCAAAGCGCGCCTCTATATACGTTGATTTGGGGTCTAACCTCACTTTTTTTTACTACAAATGTACATTTTTATAGTTTCGCATATACAAGAACATAGTAATTGATGTTTTATTTCAATATTTTTAGTCAATCTTTACTGTGGAAAAGGATATCGATAAAAAGATTGCCTATTTGTTTAAATATAACACTTTCAGTTTTCTGTCTGCCCGAATTCTTTTCATTTGATTTTATTCAGAGCGCTAGTTTTATTCATCGTCAGCTAGGGCCTTTTTAGATATATATAGTTATATAGTCATATATCATGTACAAGAGCCCTATCTATATATATATTTTCTCTTTAGTTATTAATATACATTGTTGGAAAAGCAATAGCCGCTGCTCCACAGAAAGTTTTGGAAAAGCAATAGCCACTTTTTGATTGTCGGTTGTTCATCATTTCAAGGATATATGATGATTACTCGAAACACGTTACTCGGTTTTCGGGGACGCTGAGCACGAATATCACAACGGCGCCGGTGTCGGAGGTACCTGGTGCCCAGGATGGACAGTATAAATGTCGTCTCCTGGAGTTTTGTGGAAATTTGCAATATAATTAGTCGAAACTCGTTACTCGGGGGTTTTCGGGGACGCTGAGCACGAATATCACAACGGCGCCGGTGTCGGAGGTACCTGGTGCCCAGGGTGGACAGTATAAATGTCGTCTCCTGGAGTTTTGAGGAAATTTACAATATAATTAGTCGAAACTCGTTACTCGGGGGTTTTCGGGGACGCTGAACACGAATATCACAACGGCGCCGGTGTCGGAGGTACCTGGTGCCCAGAGTGGGCAGTATAAATGTCGTCTCCTGGAGTTTTGCGGAAATTTGCAATATAATTAATTAAAATTCGTTACTTGGGGGTTCGCTGAACGAGAATATCGAAACGGCTTCAGTCTGTGGGATACCTGGTGCCCAGGGTGGACATTGTGAACGTCGTCTCCTGGATTATTATGCGAATTTGAAAAATAATTGGTTGGAACTTATTACTCGGGGGTTCTTGTAGTCGCTAAACACGACTATTGCAACGGTAACGATCTCCGAGGTACCTAGAGCCCAAGGTGGACAGTACGAACGTCATCTCCTAGAGTTTTATGTACCCTCTAAATCTGAAAATGTGAAATTTCACTTACAAAATGTGAATAGTGACATATTTCAGGTGAAAAGTCGTCCACATATTGAATTAGAGGACGACTTTTCACATACAATATGTCACTATTCACATTTTCTAAGTGAATTTCACATTTTCATATTTAGAGAGTAAATTGGAAACATATAATTAGTCGAAACTCGGTACACGGGGGTTCTTAGGGTCGCTGGAGACGAATGTCGCGACGGGAACGGTCTCCGAGGTACCCGTTGCTCAGTAAAAAAAATCTGAAGCCTCAAATTTTGTAACCTATTTCTTTCAACCATTTTACGGATACAGTTTTTTTATTTCATTTCGTGAAAAATTTAAATTAAGTAAATTAGAAATATTATGGAGCTGCTCATTTTATTATTATTGGAGTATTATAAGTCTAAATCTTTTTAAACTTTACTTTCCTACGAAAGTATAATTAACTTAATTTCGAAAACTATACACCGAGAAACTGTACACTCATAAATAAAAAATCCAGAAACTATCAATCTTCAACCTACCAACTATAAACCCAGAAACCGTTAACACAGAAATCATAAACCCACAAACCATATATACCCACAAACCAAAAAACCCACAAACTCTAAACCCAAACTATGAACCCAAATTACAGAAATCAAGAAACATAATTTTCAATTAAAGATGCGAAAGTACATAAATATAATCCACTAAAAATACTACTAAACTAACAAAACTTTTTATTTATTTATTTAAAACCAGAGTAATACATTACATTACAAAAAGTAATCTAGTAGAGGAGCATATGCTCCTGTACACTAGTCCGGTATAAAGAGAAAACTTACAACTAACTCAAAACTAACTTAAAACTAAAATAAACATTTGATCTTTTTAACAATTCAATATATTTCTATATAAATGCAAGTATTTGTATAATTACTAATCTAGATGGCGTTATTCTTATTACTATTCTTATTTCTATTCTGCTACTACCTGCTATATCTCCTGTAGCTTAGCTACAAGGACTAGTAGTGTAGATTCTTAAAACTATCTCTCATTCACCAATATCTTATTAGCATAGATCTTGCAGTTGTGAACCTCTCAGTAGTTGCATTTCTGTCCCTTGCATATATTATTTTTTCAATACTGTTAAGTCTAGCAGGACATGTTAGTCCTACTGCACACGTTACTCTATAATGTGGAAATATTCTTTTGTGTTGGTTGGAAGAGTCGCATCTACAGGGAGATGTGAAGACTATTTCGTCTATTACTACTAGGTCTTTATTCGCTGGTTGGTGTTTAAGCGAATACATCGAATTTGTGAAAATCTGCTTTCCTCTTATTCCTCTGTCGAAGTAGAAAATTGCTTTGTTAGATCCTAGGTAGTTGATATCTCCGTAGTGCATTCTTATATTATTAGGTTGATGAATCGGTTTACCCGGGGCAGCCAACACTTTAGAATGTTTTGCCCTAATATTATTGTCTTCAGCCAATTTGTCAATCTCTGAAAAGACCGATTCAATGGGTTTTTGTTCCTTGTCGGTTTTTATTTCTTCATTTGACTCTTTTACAAAATGTATATGTTTTATGCTTTTTTTATCTCCAGTGTCGCAGTAGTAGTCACATTGTACCTCTACTTCCCTATTATTTGTGATCTTGCTTGTTTGCTTTCCTTCCACCTCGAGTTTCCACGCGTTTATAATTATTTCTGCTATTTTTTTGATTTCATTAGAATTTTCTATCTTGTGCCAATTGTAACTAGACATTCGGCGGTGAGATCTATCATATTGTCGTTTACATTTGCCTGTTGTACATATGTAAGTTCTAATGTCCAGCATAGTTTTATCAAGTATTGCATCCTCATGGACTTCCAATGCAATAGATGTATACTTGATAATATCATGACTGCCTTGTTTGGTATTTGTTGACTTTTCTATGCATAGATGTGACTTAAGTAATAAATTTATTTGTTCACAATCAATCATTAATTTAGTGGTCATTTATTTACTACAGTTAAATATTTCCAGAGATCCATGTTTTTATTTTTTGGAATGCAGATTTTTTTCTTATATCTAAATTTTTTAAATTGTTCGGAAGTTGATTAAAAATTTTTATTGCTTTTATATAGCTGCTCTTTTCACTAACAGTCTTACATATTCTAGGTAGTGTAATTATTTTATATCTTGTCCTGCTATTTGAATTTATATAAATATTACTTAGATCTGTATAGTTAGACTTTAGGCTTTCTAATGCAAAAAGTTGATTTAAATTCATAGGTTTATTATGTGCAAAAGTATTTTTATAAACTATTTTAAGTAATCTATTTTGAACGTTTTGTACTAATGATAAATTGTTCTTGTAGGCTCCACCCCATGCAATAATTCCGTAGTTTATTATACTGTGAAAGAATGCATAATAAATCATTTTTAAGGTACATATTTGCATAAATTTGGATAGTTTAGAGAAAACAAAAATCAGATATCTTGTTCTTTTTACAACATACTCAACATGTTCGTTCCATTTTAAATTATAATCAAATATTATCCCAAGATATTTACATTTTTCCTCTCTCTTTAATTTTTCATTCCTAACTACTACCTCAAAATTAATTGGCACGCTATCACAGTAATTTCCAAAAGTGATATATACAGATTTATTTACATTTAAAGTGAGCTTATTTAACGCTAGCCAGTTTGCCACTACTTCCACATATTTATTTGTCAACTCTTCAACTATCTTCCAAGTTTTACCGGTGGTAATAATTGCCGTGTCATCAGCATACGATATTATTGAATTTTCTGGCATCCCGTTTAGCAGATCGTTTACATATATTATAAATAGTAAAGGCCCTAATATTGTTCCTTGTGGAACACCTGTATTTATCACGTTATAATCACTTTCGCTATTGCCTAATCTAACTTTCTGTTTCCTATCAGTAATATAACTCTTTATTAAATCATGTGCAGATCCTCTAATTCCATATGCATACAATTTGTCTAATAATATTATGTGGTCTACTGTATCGAAGGCCTTTGCTAAGTCTAAAAATGTCACAGCTATTGGTTTACTTTTATCAAGATTTTCCAAAATTTTATTAGTAATGAAACTTAATGCATCTTTCGTACCCTTATTCTTAGTGAAACCGTATTGTTTGGAACTTAATATTTTATTTTTGGTTATGAAATCTGTTATTCTGTTGTATAATATTTTTTCAAAAATTTTTGCAATGTTAGATATCAGAGAAATCGGCCTGTAATTTGCAATTTCATCTTTTTTCCCGGATTTGTATATTGGTATTACTTCTGCGACTTTCAGAGCCTCGGGCCAGATAGATTTGTCAATACATTTATTAAAAATATTTGCTAAAGGTTCACATATGTAATTAGAGATCGTTTTTAGGGTTTTTGCACTGATCTTATCTACTCCACCATTTTTGTCTTTCAAATTTTGTATTATTTTATTTACTTCCAGATGGTCTGTTGGCTTTATGAATATAGAGTTATCATTCATTGGCGGCAATTGTATCGTTGTATTCTTTGGTCTTTTTATTTTTTTACTCATTTCACATCCTATTTTACAATAATACTCGTTCATTGCACTTGCCATTTCTTCTGGATTCTTTATTATTTCATTTTTTTCATTTTTAATTTCATTGATGGTACTTTCTTTGTTTTTTCCATTACCTAGTTTTGAGTTGATAATTTTCCATAAGTTTCTTGTATTATTACAGTTTTTCTCGATTATTTTTTTATCATGTTTCATTTTTGCATCTTTTATTATTTTATCTAAAATTTTAACATAATTTTTATATTTTATTTTCAGCCTTTCATTGTTTGGGTTTTTTTTAAATTCTATGTACATTTTTTCTTTTTTCTTACATGATCTTACTATGGATTCAGTTATCCAATCTTTCCTTAGTGTGTTATTTTGTTTTTTATTATTCTGCTTAGTAAATTTAGATTCTTCTAGACATTCTTTGATTTCCCCAATCATTAGATTTATTGCTTCATTCGGATTTTCTAATGCTTCATATTTCTTCCAATTAATCTTGTTTGCTATTTTAGTTAGTTTCGTATAATTATATTTAAAATTAGTATCACTCTCTGTACTCGCTTTCTTTTCTAAAGGTTTAGCTATGTCAACAAAAAGTGGAAAGTGATCAGTTATTGGAACATTGAGTTTAAAAGTTCTTGTCTTTACCGTTTCATTTTTTATAAATATATTATCAATGCATGTTCCAATTTTGTTTGTTAAGTCAGATGGTCTAGTCGTACACGTAAAACCAGGAAAAAATCCTCTCTCTAAAAAATTTCCTAAAAATTCCATGCTATTGTTGTTACAATCCAGTATATTAATATTGAAATCGCCAATAATTAAATGATTTTTAACGTTCTTTTTAGAATTTAAGTATTTTTTTAGATTTAATATAAATTCAGGGCTGTAGAAGTCGTGTGACCTATATACAGCCGAAATTGTCAAATTACTACCATTGTTAAGTTTAATATTTGTATTTAAAATTTTCATTTTTCCCGTTTCAATTATTTCCGTTGTTTGATTTACATTTTCTTTTATATATACAACTACACCATCCGATTTATTTATTTTGCTATTGTTATAATACATATTATATCCTCTTATATTATACATTTGATATTTTTCTAGATTCCATGTTTCCGAACATACGATCACATACGGTTTAGTCTTGAGTCTCCTAATAAAGATTTGAAGTTTTTCGTAATTAGCATTTAAACTTCTAATGTTTACATATAGTATCAAGCTGTGATTTTCTTTTAGGTCTTTATTTAGAGACTCGAGATCCTCATATGTAACAGCTTGTTGGAGCGCTTGATCTTGTATATCTAATAAATCATCATTTTTTAACATTGTTAAATTTACTTTTTAGAGTCTATAATATAAATTATGTATATGTACTTTTCTTAATCTTTTCTAGTTCTTGCCGATGAAATGCTCCCATGCCTTGTCTTCCCGACGATCGATTCTTGGCTTCCGTATAATAAATCATTTTCGTTCTCAATGTGTTTTATATTTGTTTCTTGATTCCTCTTGAATTTCGGTAAGTCCGGTTTCACTAAGTAGTTGGTTGCATTGATATCTTTCTTGATTTTAGCTTTAAAAATTTCACATTTGTCATTGTCCGCTGCTGAATGGCAGATATTATATTTCGTGCCGTATTTATAATCGTGCCGTAACTATAAAATAATATTAAATTATATTAAAAACCCACAAACCATACACCTAACTACATAAATCCATAAATTTAGTTCTCAATTTAAGAAACGAAAGTACTGAAATCCAGATGTATAAGCAAGTTTTTTACTAAGTTTTGTTTTATAAATATCTCTTTAACTCCCTAAATTCTAAACCCACAATCTCACTTTAAAGAAACGATAGTACTGAAATCATTTAATGCAAGAGATAAGTTGCTAACTAATTATATTTATGTATATCTTTACTGCCTGTAGCGACAACTTAAAAGATGCTATATTTTAATTCCTGAAATTGTACTAGCATAAACATGGTTTATATTAGTCTTTGAGATACTAAAATAGTTTTCATTTCATAGTATTCGATTCGATTATTCTATGTTAAAATGTTTGTAAGACTTAAAACCTACAATCCACAAACCCAAAAAATGTAAAATAATGAATTATTCTAACTATAAACATATTAAAATTTACTTTCTTACGAAAGTATAAAAGAAGGCAAGTCTGAGTAGTACAGAAAACCCTAAACCCAGAAACCATAAACCCAGAAACTATACACCTAGAAACTATAAACCTAGAAACTATATAAATCCAGAATCTACAAACCCAGAAACTATAAACCCAAAAACTGTAATATAATATTGAATTATTCTAGTCTATAAACATATTAAAATTTACTTTCTTACGAAAGTATAAAAGGAGGCAAGTCTAAGTAGTACAGAAACCACAAACCCAGAAACTATAAAACCAGAAACTATAAACCCTGAAACTATACACCCAGAAAGTATACACCTAGAAATTATAAACCCAGAAACTATAAACCCAGAAAGTATACACCTAGAAACTATATACCCAGAAGCTACAAACCCAGAAACTATAAACCCAGAAACTATACACCCAGAAATCAGAAATCTAATTTGTAATTAAAAAAACGAAAGTACTGAAATCCAGATATGTGTGAGGCAAGTTTTTTGCTCAGTTTTGTTTTACTTACAAATATCATCAATCCCATAAATTCTATACCCAGAATCCCACATTAAAGAAGTGAAAGTACTGAAATCATTTAATGCGAGAGGCAAGTTTTTAACTAATTATCCTGTTAATGTAAATCCTAAAACCATAAATCCAGAAACTATAAATTCAGTATCTAGAAACTCAGAAACAAGAAACCCATAAACTATACATTCAGAAACTACACACCCAGAAACTATAAACCCAGAAACCGTAAACCCAGAAACTTATATGAACTCAGAAACTATAAACCCAGAAATCAGGAACCCAGAAATCATAAACCCAGAAACTACAAACCCAGAACTCATAAACTCAGAAACCACAAAACCCAGAAACTACAAACCCAGAAATCATAAACCCAGAAACTAGAAACCCAGAAACCGTAAAAAATAGCTTACTTGCCGGGTCCCTTAAAAAGTTCACGATGTGAAATTATGACTATGAAATTTTTCTTAAATCTCGTTACATTTTTCCTAAAATATTTTCAAATAATTGATACCATTTATTCAATATTTTTGTTATCTCCTTATACTGCTTCTGATATTCAGTGAACAATATCAAAGAATTGTTTAAATGAATATTTGGTTCGTTATCGAGAAAAAGCTTTAACAGGCATTGGAAGTTAAATAAATTCTTTCCGCGAGGGAAAACAGCAGCAGTTTTAACAAGACAATTCGGCAAAGTATAAAATTAGAATTAGTAATTTTTCCTGCCACGTCGATTTATTTGCTGGGACTATCCTTTTAAGCACACGATTGTATTATTTTATTTCCCTATGATGCATACTAAGTAAACGATGAAGGTTTACATTTAGCTTCCATCACGTACGACAGATACACCATAGATCACAGGTGTAAAACCTTAATTTGGAATTTTATTCTTTCGTTAGACACAAATATAGAGCATAGCTGTGTAACAAGCCTTTATTACATTTAATTTTGTCATTCTCAATTTCAGCTTTCTCTCATAAATTACATTCAAAATTCTCATTCAGTTTAATGTCACTCGCTTGATATATTTTCCTGTTGATTATAGAATTTAATCAATCAGAACATGATACGAACATTAGTCGTGCCTGTTACAGCATACTTTTCTCTAGAATTAGATATACAGCTAATTTCTGTCGCATCAAATTATCACCATTCTCATAAGTATTTCCTTTCTTTTCATTCTCTGAATAGTTTGCATTTGCCAATATCTTTGTTAAATGCCAATAGTTATTTTCAACTCAAGTATTAATGTTTGCCTCAGTCGCTATACTGTACCAGTAGTTACTCTCAACTCAAGTATTAACATTCGCTTCAGTCGCTATACTGTGATTGCACCATAATAGTAGGCTATAACCCCTATCCAGGTGTTTCTTTCAGACAAACTTACAAACGTGCCCATCCAACACTCGCCTACGAGTCGATATGACTCAATCATTAGCACAACATCATGTTCCCCTTCTTCATTCGCCAAGCAAGGGTCCATTTATCAAAAATTGCATTATGCCCATGGTTTAGGTCCTTACTTTCACTGGGACAAATAATTAAGTCCTTGCACTCACCTAGACAAAATTAATTTGGCTGTTCAAACTATCATGACATTCCCAACAACTCAACTAGAGCTCTACATTCTCAGATGTCCAAATAAACATTCGCTTGACTAAATTCCAGTCATTTAGGGTCTGCCAAAAGTCAACTAAAAATGTCAACCGTATACGATATATTAATACCGTTTATTAAACATGGATCAAAACAGTTGCCGTTGCAGTCGTATTAAACAGTCTCATCTCTGCAGAATCTTTTATATATACATTCTGTGTCGTAGATATTATCATTCCCTTTCTCTACAAGTTATGATTATTTCACCAATGGTGTATTGCAGTTTATATAGCGGTCATACTCAATATGCTGACAATTGCAATGTCGTACTGTACTTTAAATACCATTCGCTAGACAAACATTCTCAGTTACAGTTGCAGCATCATTCGATCAGTCATACAAAACAATTTTATGTAGCATAACTCAATATAACTAAAATAAAAAAAACCGCTGCCAATACATTGGCACGAGGCTTCCTCAAACTGAATTTGTTATTACCGTTTGATAAATTTTATATTTTTTTATTTTAATGATTTATAACTTTTATTACATTATCTATTGTAATAATTTTTTAATTTTGATTTGCATCTCATTTATTTTCAATATTTTAATGATTCTATTTTTTCAAATGTTTATTTAAAAAAAGAATGATGCTGAACAATGAAGTTAGCTTTTCTCGGAACTGAGTCAAGGGAATCCGCTGAATTTCGAACTCATCCGAGATATTGATAAGAAGAAGCTACAAAATAAATTTTGTAGAGAAAAAATGATTTTTACTCATGTTATGCCGGAACAAAGAAAATGACTAAAAAATGTTAAAATCGATTTTCTCGGAACTGAGTCAAGGGAATCCTCTGAAATTCGAACTCATCCGAGACATTGATAAGAAGAAGCTACAAAATAAATTTTGTAGAGAAAAAATGATTTTTACTCATGATATGCCGGAACAAAGAAAATCATTTTTTTTTCAAAAAAATGGATTTTCTCGAAAAGTTTTATTTAAAAAATCTTAGAAATATAATATTAAATAGTTTATATAATAAACATACTTCGGTAAAAATTTGATTGTGATTGACCGTGCAGATCCTTCAAAAATAAAAATTTTGAAAATTTCACTTTTTTGCAAATATTGATGGAACCAGGCATGGTAGCGAGATATTTTTTTTTCAAAATGTAGGAAATCAAAATATCTATATTTCTGCATGTCATTTAAAAGATTAGCACATAAATTTAACACGAAAAAATAAAAACGAAAAAAATAGAAAAAGATAAAACTAAAAAAAAATGATACAAAAAATTTATAAATACTAATTATAATTTTTGACCCGCCATTAGGTAAAAAAAAACTAAATTTTGATACCCGGTTTATGAATTTTGACCGTATATTACCGGAGATATCGTTGTCTGACTACATACATACACACACACACACACACACACACAGACATTTTCTAAAAATAGTGAATTTCGACTCCCTGATACTCAAAACATACTTCTATGATATTATTTCATAACTTTTTTTTTTCACTATTACAAAGCTTCCTCTAGGAGGAAGCAAAAATAAAAAAATATAACAATATAACTCTATATAACAATACTATATACTATACTAGTATACTATATACTATACTAGTATATTATATACTATACTAGTATACTATATAGGGGAGAGCGGGGCATAGCGGGCCGTGGGGCAATGTGAACCTTCAGGGCATAGTGGTCCACCGCATTAAATATGTTTCATTTGCTGTGAAACATATTTCTGAACAAGTCTCATTGAAAATAAAGCTTTTTGAAAGAATATCATTATTACATTGATGTATTACTATATATTTCTGTTGTATATAGTAATACATCAATATAAAAATGATACTCATTCAAAATGCTTTATTTTCAGTGACACTTGTTAGTAAATATGTTTCACAGCAAATGAAACATATTTAATGGGGTGGCCCACTATATCCCGAAGGTTCACATTGCCCGACGGCCCGCTATGCCCCGCTCTCCCCTACTATACTATACTACTATACTATATACTATACTACTACTCTATACTCTATATACTCAATATAACTCTATATAACTCAAGACCAATGTTTATACATTCCATTATTTATAACGTTTGACCATTTAAAACCAATCTTAACACACTCGCTGTTCGGTAAGTCATTTTATGTTAGTCATAGACCTTAGTCTTAACTCTTAGACCTCTGTCAGTCGCTTACATTTTCAATTATAGAAAAATAAGCCAAGATGTATTAAGACATAATATTAAATATTCATCCATTTATTCATTTTTTTAGGAAGACAGTATGAAAGCCTTAAAAGACTTAAACTTAAATAAACTGGAGTACACGTTGTTTAGAATGCTCTTTCTTCTATCAAATGAAAAACCAAGTGTACTAAATCAAGAACGCAAAATTTTAATTACAAAAGCATTAGAAAATTTAAAAAAAACTCATCAAATAATTTTTATATTGATGACTATAAACAACAGTATTACCAAAATCTCTATTTTCTTACATATATTGGTTAATAATATTTATGATAATCTACATGACGATACATTTTTGAAAATTATATTTGAAGAATTCCCAACTGAATTTTAAAATGGCCCACTAACAAACGAAATAAATAAACGATAATTAATCTTAACACACTCGCTGTTCAGTAAGTCATTTTATGTTAGTCATAGACCTTAGTCT
>UXGC01001879.1:0-15990 GCA_900480045.1 Eurytoma adleriae | reverse complement strand
ATACACAACACGGGAGTAAATAAAGAAAGCCTCAAATCGCATGTTTATCACCCTCGGCTTCGCCTCGGGTGACAATTAACATGCGATTTGAGACATTCTTTACTTTTCCTCCCTAGTTGTGTAATATACAATTTAATCTGATGCTAAAGAGGATATAAGATTTGTTATTTAAAAAAGGAAACATATTTAAAAAAAAAGAAAAACGCCACGTAATGCCCTACACAATGGATGTTAAAAATATCTGATTTCATAAATCTATAGAAAAAAGATAAATTTTATGTAAAAATGAAAGATTTTTCAAACCATTTACTCTAAAAGTCATATATAAATGAAGAAGAATTGAAATTAAAAATAAATCTGAACGATTTTTTGAGAACATCTTTTGGATTCTAAATAATTATAAAGGAAATATCAAAGCCTATGTTGTAGATTCCTATAACCATAACTTTTAAAACACGATAAGAAAAAAAATGTTATTCTTTTCAAATTATACTAAATCTGAATGATGTTTTACCTGTGGATATTTTACCTTATACGTTTAAATTTAAATACATTAAAATTCGAGTTACACGTTCGTTATTCACTGAAGAAAAATATACAATTTAAATAAAAACTAAAATTTCTCTGGTAAAAAAATAAAATTTTGCAGTCTTTAATTAAAATTCAAAAATTTAAATTTGTGTAACTCGAGAAAAGAATACTTCAGAATTTCACTCTAGCAATTAATGTCGATCATTTAAACAAATTTTACGCGCGCACTTACTCGGCATTTTTATTGCTGAGTAATTAACAAGTTGCTTTAACTTCAATACAGAAACGCTATTTAGGTGACTGAATTCCTTGTCTTATTTTAACTGCTTTTTTACGAGTAACTGATATTTGATACTATGATAAATCGCCATTACTTAATTGAGTAGACTGAAAAGGTTTAAAAACTTTTTTTACTTACTGATTATAAATTATTAGAAATATTATCGGTGTAATTATTATAATTACAAAGTATGTATATTTACGTGTTATTTATCAAAAAACATTAAATTTCATTAATTAAAAAAACAGTTAACTGATAGTGCGTAAATTCGTGAGCATTAGCCTTTTACATAACTTGTAAATAAATATAAGTGCAATTTTCTGTTAAATTTGGATCCGATCTTCTGAGTGACAAATGACAAGTTTTGCGATTTCCCTTTCGATACTAAAAAAAGTTTTATTAAATATCTTTAGTTAAAAGATATTTTTACGAGTTGCACTAAACATTAACGATGCTTTCCAATGATTTATCTGCACGGCAGTAAATGGCGGAGTATTAATAACGACGGTCGATTAATAAATACGGCCTTTTATACATAAATAAGTAGTAAAGCAGGCTTTATTGACTGACAATTGATTATAGTTTTAAATGAAAATTACTCGGAACGGATATGCGCGAATAAATTAGCGGCGCTAATGAAAACGCTTAATATTACATCGGAGCGTTTAATGAAATCCGACAAAAAAAAGTCTCCGCGACGGCTGAAAAGCACGTAACTCGCGCTCGCAGCCGGGGTGTTGCGTTAACAATGCGAGCAAAACTTTCCGAATGGCAAGCGCGCGTTCAGCAAAATTCGGCTCGGCGCGTAATGGAACACTGCACCGGGCAAGGCGAGCCGATGGAAAAAAAACGTATCAAGTGCAAGGTGGCTTCGCCGCTCCGGAAAAAAGCCGCGCGTTTATTCAAATGTTGTTTACGCGAGCTAAAAAAAATTCGCGCCGGATTTGCAAAAGTCGTAAAAGCGCGATTAAGCGTGCACCCAGCAGCGAGCCTTTACGATCGGAAGGGCGAGATTAAAAGGAGCAGCTCGCGGGAAAAGTCGCGAGTGACGTTTCGGCGCGCGGCTATTTCGAGGCGAAATTCGCTATCTGGCCCGACGCGCGGCCCGGAGAGGAGAGCGCCTCTCGCAGATAAAGAAAGGGCGAGCGGGCGTCTCGGAGGAGAGCGGAGCGCGCGACGCGCGAAAGAAAAGAAGGAGAGAGGAGGGCTCTCTCGCGAGTACAGCGTTGGCCGGCTCGCGCATGCGCCGGCCGCGGCGCGCGCTTTACACTCGAGGGCCGCGCTTCCCGCGCGCTCGGAAAAATCGATGAGGGGCGAGGGGCGCCGCCTCCCGGGGGACGGGAGTCGCGCGCGCGCCCGGGGCACCCGGGGGCCGGCCGCCGCCGTCGAGGAGTCGGCGGCGCGAGCGCGGGGCCCGCGGCGCGTCGGCGCGCGAGCGTAAAACGGCCGTCGACGGCCGAATAGCGGTACGCGCGCGGCAGGGGCCGCCTGGTGGGGGGAGAGCGCGCGGCGCGCTCGCCGCTCTCCTCCCGCGGCGCCGCGGCTCGCCAGTTGGTTTCGGAGCGCAGCCAAGCGCGGACAGGCCAGAGCGTCGTCGTCGCGCGCGTTCGCAGCGAGCAACGACACCGGACTGTGGAGGAGCGGACAGGCGCCTCGACTGCGCGGGACACGGCGGCCACAGGTGCCGAGGGGCCTCGCAGGCTGGACCACGAGTCGCGGCTCGCAGGCCGGATGAGGTGCTACGACACGTGAATGAAGCAGTGAGTGGGTGCAAATTAACGTCGCGCGTGCATACTTTATAACCCCGCGGTGCGCGTGTGTGTGAACCGGAGAACGGGAGAACGGCTGAACGAGAGGAGAGAGAGAGCAGCGAGTAGTGCTAAAATGGCGCTCGCGCCCGTCCCACCACCTCTATCGACCCTCACAAATAACAATTTGCCGAGAGCGAGGAGGAACGGCCAGCGACACTGTTGACTTCGTCCGAGCTCCAGCGCCTCCGACTCTCCCCCGTCCCTCCTTCCCCGCGAGCGTCCTCCCGGCCCTCTCTGCCCAGCTGCTGCTCTCCCTTTAAACTAGCGCGCGGCCGCGTGCGCCGCCGCCGCAGCTCTGCCCGCGCGAGGGGGACAACACTGACAGCGTCGCCGCCGGCGAAGCCCGTCCGAGCGGAGGAGAGACCAGCGTACCGCAACCACCGCCGCCGAGATTCGGGTAAGTCTTCCACGGTCTTCCCTGCGCGGCGACGGCGCTCGAGCTTTTGTCGCCCGACCGGCGCTTTCTTCGCCGGCCCTCGCGGCGGCGGCAAGTTTTTGCGGCTTCTCGCCCGGCCGTCGGCGCGTCGCCAGAAGCCGGCTCCTCGCGTGCGGCGCGCAACAAAGCCGGGGCACGCACGATTATCGCGCGCTTCTTTTTTAAGCCGCGCCGGAGCGCCGAATAAAGCCCGCCGGCGATGCTCTAATTAATCAACTGATAAAGCGGCCCGCTCGGGCATTTCCCCTTGTTTTCCCGTCCCTTAATAACTCGGCACCGTTTCGCGCACTTTGCGCCCCGCATACCGGCCGGGCCGCCTCATTATTTTCGTCCGGCTAATTGCCGCGCTGCAATAATCTTCTTTACCCTTGCTTTTTAACGATTTAGCGCCGAACGCGCGCGTGTACCAGCCTTGTAATCCGGACAATGTACGTAATGTATACGACTGAAAGCTGATCGCTCGCGTAAATAAGCCTGTATTTCGCGGCGCGGTCCTGTTATCTTATGCCTCGTCGTTTTAAACAAAGTTTATTCAACAATTGCGGTCTTAACGGTATTAGGGGTATCCGGTACCATTTTGATCAATATTCGCGTAACCACTTAAAAAACAAATGTACCAAAGCGTTTAAGTCGAAAAGCTGGTGGATTTACTCTTTGTCCAGTCATTCTCCGGCTCTTACAATAAAGTTTTCAGGGGAGGATCGATGTTTTCCGAATGTTTTTTGTTCATATAAACCGGATAGGAATTGAATTATTTATAAACGAAAATAACGTTGTTTGTTTAAACATAGTTTTTTATCTATTTTTTTCTTCATTTGTCAAACATTGGAGGTACGATGAATTTTAACTATTTTTCCTGTACGTAAACAAAGAAAGAATACGTATTTTATTTTATTTTAATTAATCAAACGGACTAAAGTCCTATACAACAATATAAGAAAAAAGTATAACAAAATAATATACAATGAATCAAAATAAAATGAATAAAAAATTAACCAGAAAATCACTCAATTATACATCACAGTGAACGTATCATTTTTATTTTTATAAATAGTAAAAGTTGCTGTTCTTACGTAAAATTGTAATGACGAATGAACCAAAAGCGCAGCCGTTAGCTCCTCCTCTTTACACAGAGCGAATGTGAAAATTTAATAATTTGAGGGATTCGTGAATGTCTATTCATACGGGGAGTGGTGAAATTATATGAAAAGACCAATGTTTGCCGAAGGATCAAATGCGCAAAGTCGAGAGGACTCATTTCGTTGCAGCCGCGCGGCGTCAAAAAGATTCTCTGAATAGGGCGACGAGCAGAAGGTAAAAAAAAATTAAAACAAAAAAGAAAAGAAAAACAACGCATCCACATCCATCGGCGAGCGTTAAATTTGTCAAGCCGGCCGCATCGTTGACGCATAGCCGCGACGAGCGTGTCGCTCGGTCATAACTCGCGAGCGTGTGAATCGATTGGCCGGTGCTTCGCTCCGGCCGCATCCTCCGCAGCGCGCAAGTGGGTCAACAGCGGAAAGAAAGCGAATTCCGCGAGGAAAAATGGCCGCCGACACAAAGTGGCGAGCTCGGCCGATTGCATTCGCGCCCGGCGAGAAAGAAGCGTCGGTCGAGTCGAGGGTCGAGCACACACAAGCGGTTTGACGCGCGCTCGCGCCGGAGCGGCGCACGTACGCAGGCTTCGCCTCGGTAAACGACAGCGGATTGGCCGCGGGGGCCCCGGACTATTTGAGCTCGGCTCTTCGGGCAAATATTTAGCGCCGGCAAACACTCGGCCCGCGACTGATCCTGGCCCGAAAATCTCCTCGCTGATTTTTCCTCCCTTCCGTGCGCACACCTACGCGCGAGCGCCGGACTCCCGGCTCCTCGGGAAAAAATGGCAGGCCGCTCGAGCGCCGTTATCTTGCCGAGCCAGGCTACGCCTCAATTACGATAATATCAGCTACAAAAGAACGAGCCCCCTCAATGTTCGCTGCCGATTTCCTTCTTCTTATTTTTCTTTTTTTTTTCTTTCTCGGTTTAACGGTTACGGCGGTTCCAATGGACCTTAAACTTGTATCTATGCGTTGCAAAATTTTCCTAAAAGTTTATCTGCTTGCGCTGTTTTATATCCGAATTTCGGAAATATGTATTCATGGCGTTAAGGTGCAAGAGGATTAGCGAAGCGCGCCAAGGCTCGGTGAAAGGATTTGCTGCTTTCGAGTTCTTAAGGGATATGCTTGTGTTAAAACACTTGTTTATTTTGGTTAAACTTCATTTAAATTATAATTTTATAGATTTCTTTAGAAATTGCTTTATTACGGAGTAGTACAGATGTTCAAAACTTTGAATAATACATGATGCTTGGAAACTCATCTTCTTTGTTCGATGGCGCATGCGGACACAAAAACTTATGCACTGCAGCTTTTTTAAAAAAAACCTTCGTGGCATGGATTTAAAATTTTTAAGATATCTTGCAATAATATTGCAGTTTCATTAGAGCAAATTTTTTAGAAAGCGAAGTGTGTTTTAATCAATTATTGATAACGAAACGGATTGTCAAACTGCGAAAAATTACATAAATTTTTATTTAATTGATTGGAAAATTTTTTTGTTGCGCGATGAACGGTTTTTTTATGAAAGCAATAATACACGTTCGGTGCATCTACATGCGTCTTTGAACAAAGATGGAACGATATACACGGAGAGAACAGTTCAATAAAAATTACTAAGATCTGATTAGTAAAAATTACTAACCAACTTTGTAAAAATTCTTAAAAAAGTTGTAATTTTTATCACGTTTGTGGTAATTTTTACCAAGTTTTGAGTAATTTTTACCAAACAGGTCACTTGATTCGAAGTTTACTAACTGTTTAGTAATTTTTACAAAAAAGAATAGTAATTTTTATGAAACCATTCTCTCCGTGTATTTGTAAAGTTTTAAACTGACTTATAATATATTAGTATTTTATTATTTTTAACGGAAGTATGATTATATTTAAACAGTAGTTTCGAGAAAAATGTCATCATGCTATGCTATTTTCCAGAAGGTGTAATCAATTTCCAAGTTATCTGGTAGCGATATGATTTCTCGAAAGCGCAACATTTTGAAAAGAATGACAACTATTCTCGCTCGTAAAATGAAAATTGTTATAAAATTTATACTCGCGAGGATATTATTTGTAAAACGCTTGAACTCGTAAACAACTATCCATTCTACAATTACCCGCAGACGTCGAGGGCCGAATAGGTTTTTAATAAAGCGCCAAGCGGTACACAAACGCGCGGGGCACGTAAGGAAGCGCAGGAGCGCGGCTCCATTCGCAGCCGCATTTAGAGCGGACTCTCCGAGGCAGCTTATCGCTTATCAGAGAGAAGAGCGGCCGACGGCGACGACTTTATTTACGAGGCAATAGGTCATTAGAGGCCTCTCGTAAAGAAGCGCTCGGCGCGGCGCGCACGCACTCGTTACTCGGGGGGCCGGCTTTTTTTCCCCCGCGCTCCTATACCCGCTCGGTACACCGGAGGTCGATTCGCCGGGCGGAATTTCATTTGGGCTTTGAGGCGCTCGCGTTGGATTTCAGCCGATCCTCAAAGGCGCGCTCAAAGCCTAGGGCGTCGAGTGGCCCGGCTAGACGTGTAATTGATTGGGGGTGGGAGGCAAGTGAATTTGAAGGCGTCGTTCGGCGGCGGTCGCCGACGGTCAGCGCTACCGGGCTACGTGTCTCGAATGCGCGCACGCGAGGAGGCGAGCTCTCTCTCTCCGCGAGACTCGCTCGCGCTCCCCGAGCGATTCTTATCTGCGGGCTTGACAGTGGCCTGGCAGGTAATGGCGTGCATAGGAGCAGCCAGCCCGAGCTCGGCTTTATAACCCATCGGAATGGCCGGCGCACGCGGGCACGATCCCCGCGTACGGGCGCCCAAAGGCCGCGGCGGCAGCCTCCCTTTTCCTCCCCGCTATACCTGTCGCTGCCGCGCGTGCGACTGCAATTCCTAATACGCGCGCGGAGGAGAGGCAAACGTCGCGGACGCGCGCTGCCTCCCAATTTCGCGTTCCTTTGTCTCCGCGCGGCCGCGAGCGCTTTTCCGTTATTACGTTTTTTTTTTGTGTTTTTTTCGAGCGCGCCCCTTCACTTCCGGCCTAGAGCGGCGCGCGCGCTCGTTCATTCTTAATGCCGTCGGGCGCGCGCGTCCCTTGTTCCCCGACGACGGCGTCGCGCGATAAGAGATCCCCGGCGATAGGGCCGCGCGTGGCCCGCCTATAAATAGGCTCGCGATTCGCGCGACGTTGATTGCTGCCTACTCGCGGAGTTTCGGCGATTCGCGCGGGGGCGGAGTGGCCGGGACTACGCGCTGGCCGGTGAGAGCGCCGGGGACAAAGACGGAAGCCCCGAGCGGCCGCTGGGACGAAAGGAGCTGCCGCCGCCAGGCGGAGGAGGAGAGTTGGCCCGTTAAGTCCTCCTATTTGTTTCCGAAGCTAAAACTCTCCTCCCGCCGAGATGCTCGGCTACTCCGAGATCCCCGGCTCGATAAAAGACGCGCGCGGTACCGTTAATGGAAAATAATCTCAATCGCACCAGGCGAAATATTCCGTAAGAGTGTTTCGCCTGCTTTTCTTTATTCCTTCCTTTCGCTTTTTTCTAATGCAGTTCGCTTTGTACGTTGGCTGCTTCATTCATCTTTTATTAAGGATAATATTGTTTATAATAGGTAAAACAAAATTATCAAGAGCGGTAAAAATAACTATAAAATTCGTTAAGTGTAGGTATGCGCAATATAAAATATCGATTAGTTATATTGGAATGGATATGAATTGATGCAATAATTGGAGTAATATAAACTTTCTCGCTTATCCATACAATGACTTGTATACTTTGGTCTATAACGTCAATTGAAGGCTTGTTTCTGTAAAATAAATATAAAGATCCTTGAAATGTATATTGCGTGTCTTATCGTATTAGGCACAATTTTACTTAAAAAAGTTTGCTGAACAGAGAATAATGACTGAATGGAAGTGTCTTTCACAGATCTCCGGTATCCTAACCCGTTTTTCAACTTAAGACTAGTTGATATTTTGAAGAATACTCCGAAAAATACATTTTTTTGTAAGACTCATGAATTATAATAAATGAAAAATTAGTTTGTGTTTTTTTGTCATGTTGTATATTTCCATTGACGATCGACTCGAAAAGTGCAAAAATGCACCATATATAGATCGGTAATATATATAGATATAAAATTGGCCACAACGTTTCAAAAGGGAGTAAAGTGATCCCTGTATATATTTAACAGTGAGATAAGAGTACAATATTTTCACCAAATGTTAAAGAACAAAACCACATATAATTTTTTACATAAAATTCTATAGCTATAAAAAAACCCGAAGAAATCTTTTCTTTTAAATTCATTCATTAAAATAACTCCGGAGAGGTTCGGCATACCAAACCCGTGTCACGAACGAATACGGCTTGGTATACTAAAATTTTTATTTTTCAAAAATTTAAAGAAATATCAAAAGACATTTTATTCCCCGGAGAGCTTCGTTAATGAGTCATTTCGCTGAGTTGGCGAGCCGCGAGAGATCGCGGGAGATATCGGCATCCATATACCCACGAGCAAAAAGGTACGAACGGCGTTAGCCATAGAATGAATTCGCGCGCGTACGATACGGCCGGTGGGCGCTGACACATATCTCCGAAAAGGGCCGCGCGCGAATAAATTCGATTAATTTTCCGCGGCGGCCAGGTGTTTATTGCAAAAATGAGGCGAGGGGAGCGCGCGCGAATAAAATAGTTTGAAATTTGTCGCGACGCGGCGCTGGGGCCGAGTGGCTTTTTACAGTCGCGCGCGCGCGCGCGCGGCTCGCAATAAAATTCAAATGGATAGAAGCGAGGGGCCATAACGAAAATGTAAATCCTTTTACGTCCGTGCGCTATCGCGCGGGGCCGCTTAATATCGCGCGCGGACGGGCCGCGCGGCACACGTGCATTATATAGTGGCGCGCGAAAGCGCGTAGACTCGCGAGAGCGGGGCAATCACGCCGAGCGATTAATTATTTATTATTACTGGTATTATTGGGTGGGGGGAGCGGCTCCGATTGCATCGTCAACGCGTTGTTCGCGCGTGCGCCGCGGGAACTAGCGAGCCCGGATATAATGGCCCGGCGCCGTCGCCTGCAATTTTTCCTCCTTTTATTGGAAAAGTTGAGTCCTCCGCGAGGACAAATTTAATATCTGGCCCCATTGTGCGCCGGCGATGTATCGCCCCCCGGTCTGGCGTGGCCGCGCGCCGCCTCGATTCCTCGATATCAGAATCGGACGGATTATCCGTCGGGCGGCCTCGTTACTCTTTCATTCTTCAATTCTAGCGAAAAATAATAGCCCGATTGTTTTCTTTTAATCAGCTCGCGTGAATGGAGCCAATCGTATTATTTCATCTCCCTCTCAAGAAATTTTCCATTCTCTTTGCACCCGGCCTAATATCGCATTCATGCGCGCCAGCCAGCCTCCGACGGTGCGCGCGCTAAAAATCCGTAAAAAAAATCCGTTTGAACAAGCAATTATATCTATTCATAAAGTATATCAGTCCGCCTATTACCTTTCCCACATTCGTTTGCGGCATTGTGGATCGAGCTTTGACAAGCGCCGAGTAATCTCGGCGATTTCAAATGAGCTCGCCTCGGCATAGAAAAAAGTCACGAGCCGGCACAATAGAGACGAGTGGTACGATCGAGTCGTCCTTGAAGCTGTCTTTCCACAAATTGACCGTTATGGCCTCTTTGAATTAGCCTCCGCGAGCAGTTATAAATAAGCGCGACTCGTTTTTTTTTCTTCTTTTCCTCTTGAAAACCGCTTGATAAAGTGGCCGGTACCGGTGTAACTCCGGCCTTATCGTTGCCGATCTTCCCGAAAAATTTTAGAGCCCCTCTACCCTGTCCATTTATTGGTGAGTTTGGGGAAACATTGAATCGGCTCTAAGGCTTGTTTGCCGCGCGTCCGGCGCAATAAAGTTAAATCCGACACGCTGTACTTTCTCGCCCCTCCCCGGGCTTCTTTACGAGGCGCGTCCCGGGGAAAATAGCCGGCGAGGAAAAGCACGGGGATCGCCGCGCATTAATTTCTCCCGGGTTAGGAGCGCCCGGCTCGCGCATTTCAGCGTGTTTATTGTCAAACTGAGCGAGTGGCTCGCCCGGGGCCCCCGGGCCGCGATACCATCTCGCCGAGATCCAGGAAAAAAAAAAGAAGCGCGGAGAGGCGCGCGCGCGCGGGACCCATCGGCCATCGGATCTCCCGAAGCCAAAAACGCACCGCACGATTTGTCATTCACAGGCGGTTTCCTCGTTCTCCTCGGAGCTATGCAGTGCGCGCCCGCGACGTGCGACGACTCGGCCGATCCGGTTTCCTTTCTCTACTCTTCCACACGCACGTACTGTAGCGCTGCGCGGCGTATCTCGCCGGCCGATCTACAGGACGATCCGCGCGCTCTCGGGGAACGGCGTGGAGGGGCGGCGAGGGAGCGGGCAGAGCGACGTCCAGAGCGAGCGGGAGATTGAGAGAGAAATATAGAAAGAGTGGGAGATAGAGCGATAAGGCATCGTCTTCAAGGTCACGTTTTGACCTCGCGCTCGCGCGCGGACTTTGGACGACGGGGCGCGTTTTCCTCTTTCGAGGATCGGGGGGAGGCAAAAAGTGCGCGCCGTCTGCCGCAGGTGCGCCTCGGCTCTCTCTCTCCTTCTCTCTCTGCGCAATTTCTCCCGCGGCCGGCAGCCGGTCCCCCAAATTGCCCCGTCGCGCTTTCTTTCGGGCGCAGCTTATCGGCGAGCGCCGCTTGTCGCGGGCGGCTCATCCGCGGGCTTAGCTCCTTTGTTTCTGGCCCGGAGGTGCCCCCGGTATTCCTTTATCCCGATGAGAAATGGGCTTTTTTGTCCGGAAAGTGAGTGCGTTTAATTGGGGCTCGGGAGAAGCCGTTACGCGCCGTTGGGCCGTCAATGCGCGACCGGTGGCTTCTTTTTTTCGAGCTCGATGACGAAACGAGATTAGCCGAGGCACTGGATATCGGCGCAGATAAGCATCGAGCCGCTCGATAATCTTCACCGATGGCATTTCTGAAATCAGTGCCGGCCGCGCGCGGCACAAAAGGTAAAAACGTACGAAAGGCGAGCGCAGAAGGAGAGTGGATATTCCGCTCGCTCGCGATTGGCCAACCGCGGCGCATAATAAAGTTTAATTGCGGCTAAAAGGAAAAGGGTAGAAGGCGCGATGGAGGCTCGCAGCTCGTTCATTATCTAATCTGGCGGTGCAATTTTCGCAAAGTACGCTCGGCTCGCGGCGCTCGGGAATGACTCAATAGGCATTCCCATAGCCGATATTAGCCGGCGACGTCCCGTTAGAGGAGAGCGTACGTACGAGAGGGGCACGTACGCGGCGTTGCGCCAATCGCGGATCGCACTTGCGCTCTCTTCGCCCGTGCGCTCTTGGAAGTCGCCGGACCCGCGGCGGACGGGGAAATTGATGGCTTTCCCCGGGAGATTCCCCGCGCGCGCAGGCCAGTCAATCAGCGCGCGGCCTGGGCGCATATCGCGCCCGGGGATCTCGCTCCCTCTCGCTCGGCCGCGTTCTCCATTTCCAGCGAATTCACTTGTCAGCGGGCGCTGAGTTAACCGCGAGATTTTCGCCCAGAAGGCCGAGCGCCTCTCACCGTGCACACGGGAGCGCGCCGCGGCCGCGATCGATTCCGCTTCTCTATCTACGCGCGCCGCCGTGTAATTATATACGCAAGCAGCGCGACAAAGAAACCGAGAGTGAGGACAGGAGCGCCTATATGCACGCCCTTTCTTCTTTTCTCGCAACTCCACTTTTTTCTCCTCGGCCGCGCGCGCGAGTGTGTGTATCGATTGCAGTCGCGCCGAGCGTCTATAGCCTCGCGCGCGCTCGTAATTTTTACACGAGCGCTTTTCATTGCGAAAGCTTTCCGATTGATTTGTTTGGCCGTGGAGCGCGCGCTCGGGGAGAGAAACCGCTCTATCGAATTATACACGCTAACGAGATATATATCCCCCGCCGATGTATACCGCCAGCCCGTAAAACTTCTTCGGAGCGAGCTCTTGCGCCATCGCTCGCTTCTAATTGCCCCGCGCTCCGGCGGGGCCCGACAGCTGATAGCGAGCGATACGTCGCCCGTCGCGCCCTTGAGTCCCTCGCGGCTTGCGAAATCGGCCGGTTGCACCGCGCGCGCGCGCTCGGGGACGCTCCGGCCGGACGATAATTCCGGCAGCGCTCCTGTGTACACGGTATACCCACGGCCGATACCTGCCGGGCGGGCGCATTCTTCGCATTGCCCCGCTTCGCCCTGGAAAAGTCATGTCCACTCGGCTGATTGATTCTCGCCGGGATCTAAGCTAATCTGAGATTTGGATCCACGCCGATCACGCCCGGCAGATAAGTAAATTCCTCGGGAAAAAAAGCCACGTGAACTTACTGTTATACACCTCGGCTCCGCGTTAATCGATCCGCTTGGCAGCTTTTCTTCTCTTCTCTCGGCTTTCAATTTTTTCCTCCTCTTTTTTTTCGAAAAAAATGCCTCGAGTGGCCGCGGCTCGCTCTCGCGCGTAACGGGACAGCGGGATATATCCGCTCGACACTGGCGGAGAGTTTGTAACATTATAAAAGGCTTTAAAATATGTGGTAACAAGTGCCCGGGGATGGAGGCACGTATTTTTGTTTGGCCACTCCCCCCGAACGTGTGCAAGGGGCATAAAAGTGACATTTGAATATTATTCATTTTGGACGCGGGCAGCTCGTGGACTCGCGGTCGGAGCGGCGGCGGTCGCGCGTTTTAATGGGGGCTCGTCAATGAAATTCAAATCACGTCGATGAAAACTCAACAAACAGTCGTTGGCGCGGGGGGGAAAAGGAGCGGGTCCCCGTTTTATTTAACGAAAATATGATTATCCGGAGGAAAATCTCGGGGCCGAGAGGGCGCGGGATGTCCCCTCGATTTCCCGGCTCCTCGGGAATAGAAACGTCACTCGGCATTAAAATAACAATGAGGGCTGCTACTCCGGCGCTCGCGCTCCTCCGCCGCCCCCGTATACGTGAGTCAATTCCCTAAACTGGCCGGGGCCGCTCCGGGCCATCTCCGGGCTCTCGGAGTCGCTCGATCGGCGCGCCGGCGCGACATTTAAAATCCCCGAATTTATCAGGCCGCGCGGCGGGGCTCGGCTCCTCCGGCTCCTCTTTCCAGGCTGCGCGCGGCGAGCGCGCCCGGGCTAATGAGTTTCTTTTTTGCGGCTTTGTTGTCTTCCTTTTCGCCGGGCGCTGGTCTAATTTCGGCCTATGTGAAAGGGAGTAGGTACTCCGGGAGGGTATACCGCGGGAGGGGGGCGGGCGCGTCGTTGCCCGAGGGGACCTTGCATTCGCTGCTCGAGTTTCATGGGAATGCGCCCAATGGCCGGACGAGTCGCGTTTACCAGTTTGCCGGTTTACCTTATACACGCGGCGACTCGGCCCCGGCACACATCGAGCCGATTGCAAACAGCCGAGCTCCGATGTCTCGCTAATGCACACACTTACGCGCATCTTTTGAGCTTCCTTTTTTTATCCCTCAAGTGGGCGTACCTCTTTCCGGTTTTCGACCCATTGTGCGTCCGCTCTCTGTCTTCTCCTTTCTTCTCCTCCTCCTGCCTACTTCTTCTTCGTCTCCTCGGCTCCGTGCCCTTCTCCCGGCCCCCGCTCGCCGCCCCGCTCGCCTCCTCCTCGTCTCCTCGTCTTCTTCTCGTCTTTTCACGGGCTCCTTTTGGCCGCTGCTCGCGAAGAATGCACCGCGTGCGTAGCAACCGCGAGCCAGCTCGGAGCACCGCGTTTCTCCCACTCCCCTCCGCTCGCCCTCTCTCCTCCTCTCCCTCTTCCTCTCTCTTCCTCTCCGCGCGCTCGGAGACGCTCGCTTTTGCTCCGGGGCGCAAGTATACTCGGAACGAGGCGCCGAGTATTGCGGTACTTGCAAGTATGCCGAGCGTTTTCGCCTCGAGAAATATATATCCTAAGAGACACGCTCCTCTCTGCGAAAATATGCGCCTTTTTTCCCCCGGCGCTCCGCTATGATTTAGCCTCTTCATCCTCGCGGCATTCACTCGGGTCGAGTCGGATTTTTTACGAAACTCCCTAATGAGCGTCCGGCGGCCGCGAGGCTCGGACGCGGTCGCGTGATCAAACTTAATCGCGGCGCATCGCGCGTTTTAATCGCTTAGCGGCCGCCGTGACCCAATTCGCCGGGGGTGGAGACGGCGGGAGATGATGACGCCCGGCCGAGGGTCGGGGGCGGTCTGCCCGCTCGAGAGGAAAAAGCAGCGGTATACGGCGTAATAATTGAATGTTGGTCCGAGCTGCTGGGCTAATTGCGTCGATGCGCGCGCGCGCGCAGGCAAGCGTGCGAGTGCGCGCTCGTGCGAGCGGGAGAAAGCGGAAGAGGGTCGGGGAATCGCAGCGGCCGAGGCCTGCGACACGCGAGTCTCCGGGGAGCCGCGATTTATGACGGATCTCCCAAAATTACTGATGAATGAACGTGAATTACGAGCGCCGGCCGCTTAATGGCACAATGCGCCCTCGTTAGAGAAAATATTGCGAGTCTTAGCCGGCGCTTTCCGTCCTCTCCCTTTTTGCGTTTTTTTTTATCCCCCGTTCCTCCCCTTGTTTTATAGCCATCTCGTGCGGCCTTTTTTACGCGCCCTCCTTTTTTTTGTGCCTCATCGACGAGCGGCCTAATGAAATTGCCGCCTGATACGGGCCCGACATTTTTTACGGGGCCGAGCGATCGCACGAGATAGCGGCTGATTGAAATGGAAAAAGCTTGTCGCGTCCCCGGGGCAACAATAACTAATTTAATGAAATTATGAATCGCCGGCGGCGCGACGCGCAAGAAAGCAGACGGGGCCGCCTCGCGGAGGGAAAAGAGAGGCTGGAAAGTAAAAGTAAATAAGCCGGGCACGTTCGCGTTTCGCAAGGGAGCCCCGGTGCACGCGCGGCACGCCGCTGCACATCCGAAGGGGCCGCGTTCGCACGAGATCCCATTCACACAGGCGCGCGCGGCCACGCGTACGTGTAGGCGCTGGAATCGCAAAAAAAAGTCGTTGATTCCCGCAAGCACATGCGCTCGCTCGCGCTCGGGCGCGTTTCGAATTTCGAATTAGCACTTAAGAGCGCGCCCGCGCGCGCGCAACAAAGAGAGCAAAGAAAGCCCCCGCGGGGGGAGGCGGAGGTCGGCCAGACTACATTGTCGATTTTCGAACAGCGAAACGACCAAACGCGCCGCCAGGCGCCGCGGAGCGGGCCTATGTGCGTCGCGGCCGCGCCTCGGCGTCGCGCGATTTTCGGCCGCGTATACGCTCTCTCGCCTATTCACTCGCCCGGCCAGTCCCGGCCGCCTGAGACAAAGGACATTTTTTTCTCCCCCCGCGATCAAAGGAACCTGAACGCGGGTATACCCACCCGTTCCCCCCGCCCGCCGCAGTATGTGCGTATATCGCGCGTAGCCGCCCTGCCCCATCCAACGGTTTTTCAACTTGCCTTCGGGGCCCGATTCCCTATTTCCTCGCTGCCCGCTTATTGCCCGAAGGTCCAATTATTGAATTACTGCCCATTTGGCGAAACAATCGAAAGATATTCTCCGGGAACGGAGTGAAGCTTTAAACTTTGCGGAAAATTTTCTTGTTTCTAATGTAGCTTTGTGCGGTCTGGAAATATCACCCCATCGATTAACAATATTCGATTACTCGATATTCAACTTCTCACGAGGGTATGATATATTATAAGTCTTACCGAATGCAGTATTTTAATGATTCGTAAAAAAAGGTTTTCTTTGTAAATATTTTTTAATAATGGACCCCGCACCATTAACATTGAAAACGTGACTTCGGTGAAATTGCTTGAAAATTTAATTGTAGATAGCTGAAAGCT
>UXGC01001878.1:0-15992 GCA_900480045.1 Eurytoma adleriae | reverse complement strand
TATCAATTTCAACTGGCCACTGCTAGTCTGAACCACTGGCCGCGGCTAGTCTGGTGGTGGCTAGTTTCAGGTTCATAAAAAAATTATCGTGTTTTATACTTACCTGCACTTCTTTTAACGGATTTTTAAAGAAATCTTTTCAATAAAGTAAGCCGGTATAATATATTAGATTAAAGTTCAAATAAAAGTAGAGTAAGATCTTCTTAATGCATGTTAATCTAATAAGCGAAGCGAGCTTAGAAATTCAAATAAATTTTTAAATTAAATTTTCTCTGCATGAATTATAAATTGCAGGACGTAGTGCAGTATGACGTGAGCTCCAGGAATTGCTTATTCAACACCGAGCAGAATAAAATATTCCAGGGATATTATTCTTACAGCGACTGCATAATGTATTGTCGAATTCGAGATATCCTGAGCGTGTGTCAGTGTGTACCGTTCTTCTACCCCCGCCCGGATAATTCGGGTATTTAAACATAGCTTATGTAAATCACTGTTATTTATTGTTAATTAAATTAGTCATTAAATTAATAACAAATTTATTGAAGATTCTGTTTTGAGAATTAGAAATTCCCCCCAATGCAATAAAAAAGTTAGCGTAAATTTTCTTCTAAAATTAATATTTTATTAATTCATATTTTTTATCATTGTAGATTCTGCGAGATCTTGCACCTTAGATGATTTAATGTGCTTAAAGGAGTTTATAGGTAAAACATTTTTATAAAGGTTAAATGTATACATATTTATTATCAATAACATTATGAAATAATATCTTTGGTGTTTTCAGTTAAATGGAGGCAAGTAAAACCTCGGCCAAAAAAGTATTCTTCATCTAACAACGTTAATACGGAGGACGATGCGAAGGAGCACTTAAATTGCGATTGTTTTCCTTCTTGTGATGATGTTGTCTACAAAATAACATCTAGTCAAGTTCCTTTGACTACCAACAAAATTCTTTGGGACAGGTGCAATTATTTTAACTAATTTAAAAATAAGTATCTATTAGTACCTATATGTGACCTGCTGGTAATTCTGTAGTTTTTTCTCGATTGTTTGGTGTCTGTTTTTAAAAAATCGTTTGATCGCCAGAAAAAAATTAGACGATCTTTTGATGACCATTAATTTTACGCAAAATATTTAAAAAATAATTTCAGAAATGGAAAAAATAGACGATTTCCAGCAGAGTATTGACACTTACAAAAAAAGCATTATACGAAATTGCTAATTGTATTATTGAACTTTTATTTTGAACTGGAGTACGGTTTACTGGATAATTGTATTATATCATTGATTGGCGCTAAAAGCCCAATTCAATTAAAAAAAATTGAATCAATTTTTGTTATTCTATTTCAGAGAAATTATTCGAAATAGGAATTACAGTATAGTGCACATTTACTTTGACGGGCCAAATTCGACTCGACTGAAGCAGGATGTACTTTTCTACTGGTATGAACTAATGAGTAAGTAAAAATCTAATATCAACTCTACTCGTTTAAGCATTAATTGAGCACTTAAGATATTGCCCATCTATAAAATAAATCAGTTAGAAACTTCACTGTAATCATTTTAATTTACACTGTATGATTGTACTAAACATTTAATTTGCTCTTAATCTATCAGAGTTGAGTTTAAAATATTAAAGAAAATTAAAGAAGTAAAGTTGTAGAAATATAAATGTAAGAGTGTACTTTAAATACTAAAAACTTAAATATTTAATCCCCACTCTCCCTTACTCTTCTAGTAAGTCAAATTCAATTTTCGTAAACGATTACATCAAATTAAAATGTCAAAAATAATCAAGATATTACACACATAATATTTCAGTTACAACAAATATTTGTCAGTTTTCGATATTCTACCAGACGCGTTGAAAAAAGGTATACACGCTGAAAAAAAATTGTTCTTTCAGGTGAATACGGCGGCATCTGCAGTCTGTTCCTGGGCGTGAGCATAATAAACGTCATCGAAATAATGTACGCCCTGCTGAATGCGGCGCTGAGCCGCGGCCGCGGAGGCGTCGCCATCGATCGAGGCGCCGGCCAGGACATTGTTGGGCGGCTGCAAGATGCAAAGGATGCCGCGCCGCCGGCAAAAGCGCGCCTCATGCAAGATGCAGCGCCGCGGCTAAATTCGGTTAAAGTCATCGATATCGGGACGCCGGGGCGCCGGGACGCGGCGCAGTTGTACTGGCAGGAATTCGTCAAGCCGCGGAATAAGTCGATCGCGCTTCGTTGAGCGACTTTTTTATTGTATATTTACTGGTTTAATTGGTGAACGTATCTTGTTTAGTAAGGAAATTTTGTTTGTTCAATCTTTGCAGTGTATAATTTGTTGTAATTTCGTATACCGTATAAAATAGAATATGGGAAATTCAATTGCTAGAATCGTATCAGTATAGTGAGATAGTTATTTCATACAATTTCTGTGAGCAAAAGTATATAGGATATTTTGAGATTTTCGCGAATAAAACGTATTTTTTAGGGCCAAAATTTTTAAGAGAACTGCAAACGTTACTTTTCTTCGCGAGAAAATTTAGTGCTTTTGTATGCGTCAGATTTGAATTAATATTTTTTGTTGCAAAAAACTGAAATGAGCTTTTGTTCTTTAGGAAATAAAATGTAATAAGCTTGAAATAGCTTTTCTGAAAATACTACTTATACGTTTTCTCACATATTCAGTAACGATGAAGCAGAAACAAATCAATGTTGGATTTTAAGTTGCAGTTTATTTTGCTATTTTTTTGTCGTTTTTTATATTTTTTTAAGTTTTTACTTTTTTTGGTAATCGTGATTTATAAATAATTTATCAGCTGTTCAAAGGTCCGATTGTGTTTCGCTCAAGTTCGTCTCTTACGTTACGATCAACATAGCTCGTCGCATTCAGTTCTTGGGACAGTGACGCATTCACTGTATTTCACGCCGAAGGTGTACTCCGGGCCTTTCTTCAAATTCTTAGGATAGTACTTGGGTCCAGGTCCTGAGCACGGAACTGGAGTCGGGTGTCTGCCAACTATGGTAAACTTTGGATTCATAGGTCGGACCAGATCTGTGTCACCAACGTCCCTCAAAGGTGGATTGAACTCGCAGGGTCTGTCTTTTGCTTTTCCTCCGCTGAAAAGAAATGAAAAATAGATTTTTTAGCGTCTTTGCATAAAGTGAATTAACATTAAACTTTATAAATAAACGGTATATAGATGATTGTAGCGAACTTTGTTTATTTGCGAAAAAAATTGTTTATATATTTTGGTAATATGTTAGTGACTATCTTTTTTAGATCTTTAGATTAGATCTTTTTTAAGGATTAGATTTCATAGTAAATATAATTAATAATTGATATTTTTATTTAAAAATTGCTTATGTAATAATTAGCAGAATTTCTTTATCTCGCTGTAATTTTTACATAAACCTAAGTATTATTTATGTATGTTTTAACAATTAATTATTTTAATCAAAAGAATTGTAACGAATTTAAAGTATTTTTAATGAAGTTGATCGGAGAAAGTCACTATTATTGAATTGTAGACTAAAAAAATTTAACAATTTTTTAAATGATAGATCATACAAACAAATTTTTTTCGCCATAAATGTATTGTAGCGTTTATCGAACAGAAAAAGATAATGAATTTACTTACAATGAGTAGGATGGAGTATAAGGCGCTGGTGGAGCAGGGTATGGTCCTGATAGTGGTTCAGGGCATCTTTCCTTAGGTTTGAAAACTATAGTGAAGGCCGGAGAACTGTAACCAGGTAGCGTGTACTGAGGTCCCGGGGTGCAGGGTGTCGCTGTAATCAAACAAACAAACGTCACCTGCGCTCACCATAAATTTGGTGTACAAATTCTGTAAACAAATTTTATAAATTACGGGGTTTGTAGGACGCTTTTGGTATGGTGTATCCTTGGTCCCAGGGTTCCTCGACCTTATACTTTGGTCCTGGTCCACATGCCGGCTTGTGCTTTATTACCTTTCCAATCGAGTACGCCGGCTCGCGATGTTTAGATAGGCAATGCTCGGGGTACCCGGTCAAGGGTCTCAATTGATACTTGGGGCCGGGACCTGAGAATTTTTGTCGATTAATTTTGTATCAAGAGCCAGTAAAGTACACGTGAAATGGTAAAATTTGTAGGTAGGGGTGAACGTACTTTGTACTCCGCAGGACACCGGTCTGCATGGTTTACTTTTTCCTGTTTTTTCATCTACGTTGCACTTATTTTTGGACATACTGCTTAAAATTTAAATTATTGATAAATCACGATTTTTTTCTTTTTTAAAAAAAATTTAGATGTGTCGGCCGAAAATTGGTGTCATCCCTGCTTACACCATTTTGTTTGGATGACAAACCAATTGACAATCAATCAGTGCTAACATAAGATTACTTATATATGTATGACTTGAAGATACATACTTATTTAAAGTTCTATCTATTTACAAATGAGTGTATGAAATTTATTGAAAATAAAATGTGTAATAGGCAATTTTGTGTAAAAGCTCATAATTTTAGTCAAAAAACTTAATATATCATTTTACAAGATTCTTTTAAAGAATTTTTACTAAGAACTTTTATTCAAAATCAAAGATTTTTCACTAATCTTTATTTCTTTTTTCTTTACTCTCTGACCCCACTTTTCGTTACGTATATTGTTTATCATATTATACAATAATCACATATACAAACAGAGTTACCATAATAAAAACATTTTTTATTTTGAAATAAAATAGTTTTTTTTTTTTTAAATAAAAAATATAGAACTATTACAATTTTAAAATTAAAAATAACAATGTATACAATATTTATATTTCATCAGCTTGAGTGATTGGAACCCCAGCACATTCACTGTATTTCACTCCAAACGAATATATTGGTGGCCTCTTTTTAATAATGTTGGTTTCATAACTGTACTGAGGTCCTGGTGATTTTGCAAGATCTCTAAGTCGGTGTTGGAATTTCATAGAGTATGCTGGATATTGTTTTTTGTATACATTTAATTTAACATCGTATGCAGCTGGACCAGGACCCAGACTAATCTGACGTAGTTTGTGTTTAAAAGCCCTGAAAAGTAGACATTTGCTTGTTAAAGATTAGAGTGAAAAAATTATTTGTTGATCATTAATATAGTAGTATTGAAAAATTACATTGAATAAGCTGCCTCTGCTCGGATATCAGGTATTTCTGGACCTATGCACGTTGGAACCATATAAATTGGTCCTGGACCAGCCCCATAGGGTAGTTTGTCGTGTCTAAAAAGGTGTGAATATGCTGGAGGTCTGCGATGGTGATTCATAGGGGGAACTCTTTCTGGTGCATGAGCTCCTGGACCAGGAATTCTTGTGGCAACTGTAACAATGTAAGAATCGAAAATTACATTAAAAAAATTCTATTTTAATAATGCCAATAAAAATTATTCTAGTTTAAAAATATTGTAGAAAACTTACTCTTTGTGGGATGTTTAAAAGCCATCGAATAAGCTGGTGGTAATTCAAGTCCTTTGTGTGTTAAATGATGAGTAACCATGTATGGTCCAGGTCCGATAAATTTTGTCTTCTCTTTGGGTCTAAATTTCATTGTATATGCCGGATTTCGATATTTTGATGGATCATGATCATCAAATCCAGTTAAAGTTTTAAGCTGATATATAGGACCAGGTCCTATTTAAAATTAAATTCATTTATGTTATTTCTAAAGTGATAAAAATTTGGTTATGTGTCGATGATCAGATTTTACAAGTACCTTTCAGCATGCAAGCCAATGTTTTTGGTTTTTTCTGTTTTTCCTGATCCATTTTTGTGAAAAATGGAATTTAATACTTGAAATATTTTATATTAAAAAATTTAATACAAGGATTTAATCATGAATTTACTGTGATGGAAGATAAACAAAAAAAAAGAAGAGCATATGTAACAAAATTCATTCATATAATTAAGGCTAAAGTTAACAAAGTGACTTATAAATATATAACCTTATTTATTTACATTTAAAATTATATTATTCTATAGAATCTAAATCATCATCGGAAAAGTCACTGTTTAAATCATCAAAATCATCTTCATCTTCATCTTTATCAACTGCCAACGATTTTAACTTGCTTATTAAATCTTCACGAGTACATTCAACAGATTCTTCATCTTCTTTGTTTTCTACAGAGGTTTCACTTACTCCATCTTCATTAGCATCCTTTTTACCTTTTCCTTTTCTTTTTTCTTTATCTAAAATTATATATTAACATATATTAATTTAAATATTCTTAATTTGTTTTATAAATTAAAAGATATCATAAAAATGAAAATTATTCTTAAATAAAAATAAAAAATTTACTAACGTTTGTTAACATAACGAAGAAACGTTCTTCTTTTCCTCTCTGGAAGGGCTTTCAACATATTCTGCATTTCAGCATCTAATTTTAGCTGCTCTTCTTTCGTCGGCTGAGGTTCTACTAACTCGCTTTTAGTTTCACACTTTGGACATACATTACGTTCTCTAGCGCAAGGACCACACATAGTGTGATAAGCATGTTTAACTGTTTTTTGATCGCATTTATTACATTTTCCTGGTGCTTTCAAAGGTTTGTACTTCTTGTACTTAATTTTCCATTCTATTATCTTCTTGCATCTCTCGCACACATTGGCTATTTGTAGACTATTGATTGTCTTTGTCCTGTGTGACGTGTCGTGCAATGTATTTTTAAATGCGAATGAATTCTGATATTTCTGCGGCCTTTTACGCTGTGTATTGCCTTTCTGCGTGCTCATCTTTTCACTGACAAAATATTTTAACGTTAAATCAGCTTCATCAATAAAGAATAAAATCAGTACTTGTGAGAAAAGTGTTGATTACAAACCTTTCGAGAATAAAAACTATGTCAGCTGTACATGAATTTTATTCCTACACTATATTTCTTCTATCTTATTGTTATTATTTTCTGAATAAAATTTAATCAGGTTTGTAAATAAAAAATAACATCGCAATTTAAAGAAGCATGTGTTACAACAACGTGGAAAATTTTAGGTTATGTTTTTGTCAACTTGTCAACTACGACGCGAGTCGCGGTAAATCTACCTGTATATTCTTCAATGCGTTAAAAAAATAAGGGAATAAGTACAAAATAATAAAACAAATATAAGAATGTAGATATTTAACATCCAAATTTAGTGCTCGCTAATTTAATAAAACACTTAATCAAATCAAATTAATTAAATACATCATTTTAAATTAAACCGCCTCGGTGAAATTTGACGAAAGCAGTGACCCGCCGCTTTTCAAAACGAAAAAAGCGCTACTTTTCAAATTAAACTATTTTAAAATCCGTTGGCTTTCCGAATCGCAATTATGGATATAATCAAGGATGCCGCTGTCGATTCAGAAGTACTCCATCGGAAACCCGATTAAGTCGCCGAGGATGAACGCGCGCTTCCTCGATTAGTTCGAAATAATTTAAGGGCTCCAAAAAGAGTCTTCCAGGTAAATTCTCGTTAATGCATTTTCCACTTTTTTTTAAATCTTACTTCGTTTAATTTATAATTTGTAAGACTTATATTATTATATTGTATTATTTTAATTGTACTATTAGATTCTATATTATAGTGTATAAAGGATCTATATCTATATTATAGTGCATAAAGCATATAGCATCTATATTATAGTGTATAAAGGACTTTATTACAAAGAACTTAATTGTAGCCCTATTGTATATTCTATATTTTAGTGTATAGTAAACGGATTTAATCTGCTTAACAATTAAATAAATAAATCGTTTTATATATATTTTTTCAAAGCCGACATTTTTGCGTTGATACCATTTAATTCGCGGAAATCTGGTCTGTCTTTGTATTTAAATGAGCGTAAGAAGAATTTTAACATTACCCTAGTAGAAATTGACTATTAACTATCGTCATAAACTGGCTAGTTACTGGTCGAAGAACAAAAGTGGCCAGTTTTTGGCCAGTAACTGGCAAAAAACTGGTTTCGCGTAACCTAAAAAACTGAGGTTAGCTCTTTCTACTTCGTCAGTCAAGAGATTATTTAGACGGATCTATTTTATCAGATAATAGATATTACCTTACTACTTCCCCCCTCATCTCGTACTTCTATTCTTAAAACGGCAAAACTCACACTATCCACTCTCGAGGATATTGGATTATCCTGCGCAACGAAAAAGCGAGTAGGATACGATATTTTTGCGCGGGGAACCAGGCAGGGCGCGCCGGGGTCACTCCAGGTCGAAAGTTCGCCAGGGCAGGTTCTATACATAGTCGCGCATCGGCGCCTGCCTCCACCTCCTCCCCCCGGCTCCCGCGTGACAGGTGAGACGAGATGAAATATTCAAACGGACTCGCGCGCCTCGGCTGCGACCGAATGTCAATCTGTCAACCGACCTCGACGCCTGCGCCTCCCCCCCTCCCCCTCACTGCACTATACGCGCCGAAGGATCCTACCCTTTTTCCATCTGTCTCATCCGGCCGCCGCCTCCTACCCTCCTCGCATGGCTAATATCGCGCGTCTCTCCGCCTTTTGTTTATTCAATTATGACGCGGTGGGTATTTTAAAAAAAAAAGGGGGAAGAGGGAGATATGCGGCGTTAATTGGGCCGCTTTGCCGGTGAGGAGGTGAATAACTGAATTAAAGGAGTAAATGACTGTTTGTATTTTTAGTGGATCGCGTTGTTGTTTCTCTTTTTCTGCGTTTTTTTTTTCGTTGAACCCGGTGCGGTCGTTGAACTGTGGTTTGAGGGCAGCATCTGCTTTGCCGCGTTTTTAAATAGTTTCATAATTTTTGCATGGCGCACTCGGATGTTTAAAGTATTTATATTACGATATTTCTTTAATCTATAAAGTCCTTCTGACTATGTTTGCAGGGATTGATAATTTAAAAAATAATTTATTATTTATCTTTTTAATTTATTAATTTCCGTGCGAATTAATTGATTATATAATAACTCCATGCGAATTTAATTAATTGGACTTAATTATAATTTCGAACCTTCAGAAATATATTCTAAATTGGAATATTCTCCTGTCAGTTGTCAGTTGTTTCAGAAGTATTGAAACTGATGAATTTAAATCATCAATTAAGTCGTTCAGTCCCTGGTAGAAAATTAATCATAAATTGGTCAATTTATGGTCAATTTATGGTGTATTTTCTACCAGGGGTGCATCTTATTAATTTTGTCACATCATCTTATTAATTTTCTTTATTTATTAAATTATTATTACGTTTTATTATTTTATTGTCAATTTAAATGTAAGGATACTATCCGTTTGATAAATTAATCAATCAAATATATACAACCAGATCAATTATTGAATGAAAATAAAGTGTATCTTCTTGTAAAATCTGAATCAGTTAAATAAACTGCTCATACTAGAAAGTTTGTTTAAAATTGAATGACAATCGACGATTTCTTCGCGAACTGGGCGAAGAATAACTGAAATTGAATTTAGGTTTTTTTATACAGGCATTTATTTATATGCACATATGTATACATTTTTTAAAAATTTATTTTCCTGATTCAGGAAACTTAAAAACGTCAAAATTAATCGAAATCTCCGATTGAAAATTTGCATTGTTTTGAAACTTTAAGAAAGCAAAGTTAATCATTTTCGCAAGATAGTTTGTTTACAGGTATAAAATAATTAAAAAGTCGTTTGAATATTCTATATATGAATAGTCTTTTCATATATTAGGGTAGTTTGTAAAATGTTACTAGCTCATTTACATTCGTAAATAATTAAAATAATTTTAACATAATTTTCATAGTTATACTAACATAATATGCATCCACATTACCCTATTAGAAATCGCCAATTAGCTACAGCCATAAACTGGCCAGTTATTGTTTAACGACCCAAAGTGACCAGTTTTTGGCCAGTTACCGGTCAAAAATCGATTTTACATCATCTAAAAATTGACGATTTCTACCTAGTTTACTTAAAACGTAGATTTATTTTAAAAAATATAAATAAAAATTAAACTCACCTAAAAAAAGTAAGCCTCGGTCCTTACAACCGCAACCTCGACACTCCAACAATAACAGTTTTAAACCCAGCGGAAAAAAATTAGCGGAATAATCCTTCAAAGCTCAAATTAGCCGCGTTAAACCTGGTTAAACGGCTCGAGCGGTCGGCCGCGGTCTGATGTGACTTTTCGCGCCGAATTGAATTTGGCGGAAGCGCCGCTCCCCCCCGACCAGCCCGCGAGACGCGCGCCGACGGCTGCACGCGCGATCCGCCGGCGGGCGAATTAAGGGAGCTCTAAAATGCTTTTAAAATTTCAATAATACATGTCTGACCCATATCGATCGGCAATCGCGTCGCGCCCCCACAGGAGGCGGCTCTTCCGGGATCGTTGCGCCGCGACCATCCCCATCGGTCTGATGCGTGAGCTCTCCCGTGCACGGGACAGGGTATACCCGTGTGTATGGGTATCGGGTGGTGTGCGTGGATGCTGGAGGGTTAGGGTGCGTTTAGACGATTTGTTTTGCGTAAGAATCTTGATAGTGTACCCTCTAAATCTGAAAATGTGAAATTCACTGAAAATGTGAAAAGACGTCCACATATTTCAATGATATGAACGACTTTTCACATTTAATATGTTAATTTCTATGTGAATTTCACATTTTTAGATTTAGAGAGTAAGAGCGGCGAATTTGAAATCTGTATAATTTGTTCCATGTTAAAATTAATTTTTTCGTTGAATTTGATTTTGAAGTATTTTTTTTTTATATTTACAGTAATTAGGTTGTAATAAGATTTTAGATATAAGTTAGATTTAAGTTTCTATACCTGACCTATGTACAGGTGACTTGGTATCACCTTTTTAGGATTTAGTTTCATCGTTTTATGCATGTGACTATTTTTATAATCTGGTTAAATAAATAAGAATTAATGAAGAAATAAAAGTTTAACGTCTTTATAAACATATAAATTTTTATTACATTTCTATTACATACTAATTCTTATAAGAAACCTTAATTCAAAGTAAGCGCGGCAAATTTGAAAGGGTTTGAGATGGAAATGTGTATTAATAAATAAACTATTTTTAGATTTCCAAATAGATTATAATATTTATTTCTAAGTCAGATCAACTTTTCAATCTTTATACAAATTAATCATTTCATTTTACGTTGAATCATGAACGAATCGCAGTTTTCTTTTTTAAACAAATTTGCAGCGCACTTGTATGTTCTCTTTTTTGAGTTATTCATTTTGTTTATAAAGTATTAATTTTACTAAACTTTGATTTAATGATCCTAACTTTTTAAAGAACAACTAGCACACTTTATAATTATAAAATTTTTCCAACCACTTTATCAATTAATAGATAATACTAACGATATTATTAATAAAATATTGCAGTAAATCGCAAAACGATTTACATAAATTATAAAAAGACTCTGTCACATATCATATCCCTCACTACACACACATATCCTACGGCGAATAAAGCTGTTACAGACAAAAGTAATAAGTAATACGACACGTTGGTCGTTTCAAACGTTTGAAAAAAAAAAAGTAAAAAAAATAAAGAAAGAAACAATTCGACTTAATGAGAAGTGTAACGAAGGGTCAACCGTCCGCGCGCTGACCAATTAGCCGGACGTTACAAGCGACTCGAAAAGGCTTTTAAATTTTCCATAAACGCGCGTCTGACCCATATCGACCTCACACCCCTTATCGTCGCCGTGCCGTTCCCCCCCACCGCGCCGTCGCATCCGCAGTGTAATTTTGACTGACCGCGAATCGCAAGGAGAGGAAATCGCGCCTCGATTTCCTGCTTTTTTTGTACTACCATCCGAAGGAGGAGGCTGCAAAAGGGTAACTGCTCCATTTCTTATTCACGACTAGCTGGCGGCGAAGTTTTAGGCCGCTCGGGCGGTTGTTTTTAGCGCGGGGATTTTTAAGGGCTCTGTTAGTGTGGATATTTTTTTCTGCAAGGCAATCTTTTTTTAAATATTTTTTTTTTATTAAGATCATTGTGTATCTGCCTGCGTTACATATAGTGATTTAAAGTCACGTTTTTCTTTTAATTGTATTGGAACTAATGGAGATAATTACATTTTTGGAATCTGGTAATAGTTAAAAGTGATCATTTGTGAAGTTTTTTAGAGACTTTTGATCAAACCATTTTGCAAATTTTTTTTTGTCATAAACTGCGTGAAAAAGTCTTTCGAAGATATTTAAGAAGTAGTTACTTTTTATCAAAGGAGGTTGATTCATGCATCTAGGTATGAATTTTTTTTATAATCGATTTGTTTCAATGTGATAGTTATTTTTTGGAAATTATTTTTTTGCGGGAATTAGAGAAAATAACGCATGAAAGAAAATCTAGCATCACTTTTGTTTCGCTTTTCAGGTAATAAAGTGACCATTACGGTTGAATCATAAATAAAGTACTTTAAAATTGTTTTTTACGATCCAAAAAATAACCGCTAGGATTAATTGATTGTAAAAATTATATTTAACGACATTTTTTTGCAAAAGTAAAAATTTATTCCTTAACAAATTTTCCACTATGTCGACACATCTGAACCAGTAAAAATTCATTTTGTTGTATTCTTTAAAAAAATAATCAATATCTAATTGTGTAACTGCAGATTCATGTCATAGTTTTTTACTAAATTTATCAATCCTCCTTCACAATAGTTTAAAAAAAAGAATAATTTTAAAATTAAACATATCTTTAAACAATGCTTAACAAGATATACTAGTGTTAAGTATTCAAAAATCTAAAATTAATAAAAACTAAAAAGATGTGTAATCATAAAAATATTTCTTGAACATCTATTTTTTTTATTTGTTTGAAAAAAAAATCAGTTTCAAATTGCATAACTGCAGATCCATCTCAAAAAACCGAATTTTATGAAACTTATCAATCCAGATAAAGTTGAATTTGTGAATATTCTATATAGGTGCACAAAAAATACCGACTTAATTAACAATTAACTCAATATGTTATTAAAGATTATGTTAATAAAGAATAAATTTAAATTAAACTTTAAATTTTCAATTAAAAAGATCTTAAAACTTATTAACTTAATTAAAAAGCTCTCACAGACTATCCTTGTTGGAAAAATTGAAATAGTTTTTGTAAAAATTACTATTTTTACTAAAAACTATTTTAATTTTTCCAACAAGGATAATCTATGAGAATTTTTAAATAAAGACTACTACAATTTTTAATAAAACTTTTTTCTCCGTGTATACATTGAAAGTCATTTCACTAATCGACTTTAGAGTATACTATCGCTAATTTCAACGTAAATAAATATCGCACACCTTAAACAACCTCTACAAACTCACCTCCGCATCTCTCAACCCGAACAAAACTTTTTGCCCCACCCCCTCTTCCCCTTTCCCCCCTAAGAAACCGAAACACATCGACGAGTCCTATATAGCGGTACCGCGCGGTCGTAGGCCCGAGCGGGAATCGTTTTTTCGGCGGCGAGTGGCCATCGGAAGAAAGGCGGAAAAAAAGAGGAGAGGAGGAGAGACAACAATTTTTGCCTCGCGGCTATTACAGTCGGTCGAGCGCGAAGAAGAGGCGGGCGCGCGCGCGTCGCGACGCTTCGCAATCGATCCCCGGTAACAATAAACGACGTCGCGGAACTTCACGGAACAGCGGCGCCCGCGCCTCGAGAAAGCGAGCTTCCGTCATTTCTTCCATTCGATTCACTGTTAGCGCGGCCGAAATGGCGCGCGGCTAATCAGGCGCGAATCGCGGGATGGTGGTACTTGCGACGCCGCGCGGGACGCCGGTGTATACCGGTTCGACGATTAACGGAGGATGGCGAGACGGGAGGGAAATTTTATGAATTTTCTTTTAGTAATTTTTGTTTTTGCATTCGGTGTCGTGATTTTCGGGATTTGGGTTCTTATTTCGAAGTGGGTTTTTTTTAAGTGAAGGAAATGGGAAATGTAGTTTCTATAGTTTTTAGTTTGAAATGAGATATTTATTATTACTTAATTTTCAATAAATAAATAAAAAAAAAATACATACATTTTCAATACATTTTCTTAACGGTATACAAATAGTAATGATAATAATAATGTTTTGTTCAATTTGAGCACATTCACAAAAATTCGCAGTAAATAAACAAGTTCATGAAAAATACACTTTATTATTTCTAGTTTTTTTGCCATTTGAATTTTAACAATTTGTTTTGACAACATAAAATATTATCTCCTTTACGATGTTTGTCCTCGTTAAACTGCTATATTTAACGTTGCGAGCTACAATGAGCTTGTGCACTATAAGCTTCACTTAACTAAAAGTATCAGTTAGTTATTAGAAAAAGTGACTAATGTTTAAAGAATATATGTAGCTTAATATTAAAAAAATATATTTTAAATAGCAAAAGGCAGAACAAATCATTTTATTTATTTGAATTGAATTTTATAACATTTTTATAACAATTGTTAAGAAACAATTTTGCATTACGTCGATCTAACAGTTGTTAAATTCGAAAATAATGGTTAAAATAATAAAAAATTTCTTTGATCAGAAATAGAATTCTATATTTTCATTTCATAAAAAAATAATAAAAGATATTCCTAACATATATTACTATATATTTAATCGTAATTTAATCGTTATTTAATCGTATAATTTAATCGTAAACTATATTATATCTAATCTTTTTTTACGAATTTAATCGTGTTTTTACGAATTTATTCGTTTTTTTACGAATTTAATTGTTTTTTTACTAGCATAATCGAGGTAAAACTGCTTTAAAATTGCATTTTCTTTTTTACATTATTTCTTCAAACTTTGTAATAAACCTTCCTCTTCTACTTTCTCCAAGTAACTCCAAGTAACTCATTAACTCGTTGTTCGACGCCTTAGAAAAATTTTCAGCTCCAACTACCAAATTATTCGGTACTAAATAAATTGCGTATAAATCCGCCGGTTGTTTTTGCCCTCGAGTTCTTGCTGCCTCCACCGTGGACACCTTGAACCTCCAGCTGCGGATTCTATCGTCACGTCATGATCATCGACGCTGCCCGCGGCTGCGGCCTAAGCCTCTCGTCGTACCCGGCAATTAGGCCGTCGACGATCCTCCATCGCTTTTCCGAGAATCCGCGGGAGGGAAAAAAGAGCCACGGTCGTTCGAGTCCAGCGATTCCAATAGTTGTACGCGCCGTAATCCGTTTCTCCGACCCAGTCGTCCCTCGCGGAAAACAATCCGGTGCAGTGAGATTTAATTAATTTTTTTTTTTTTTTTGATCCTGCGAGATTTAATTAATCCGATACTACAATTCTGGTGGAAATTTTTGTGATCTTGACCAGCGGTTGGCCAAAAAATCGGCTAAAAATGTCACGTTGGCTAACGGCTGACCAACCGCTAGTAAGCATTTCACTATGGAATCAAAATGTTTTTTTGAAATGTGTCAGGCGCAATGATCTATTTAAATATTCTCACCAGCTGTCGTTACTGAAAATATTGCAATAGTTTCTTGCAAAACTACTATATTTTCTTTTAAAATTTACTAGAAGTCTAAGAAATTATAATATAGTTCTAGTCATATTGACAGGAAATTATTACCATTTTTAGCCGTTTAACATTAATTAATAATAGTCGTAATTTTACTTTCTAAGTAGTTACTAATCTTGGGATTAAGAGAATTGTTTAATAAAAAATACCGCACATTATTGTAAAAATTACTTTAAAAAACTCGTCTTTTTTTACAATATTTGCGGCAATATTTTATTTATCAACGTAAGAGTAATTTTTACTTAATAGGTCATTTGATCTAAAGATTACCCTCTAAAAGGTTGAAGCGGTATGAACTATCAAAATTAGTAGTGACTCTTATGTTATACAGTAAATAGTGGAGCTCTTTTTAAAAATTTTATTTAACTATAGATAGCACTGCTCTCTAAAGTTGAAATAGTGCAATATCACTAAATATTAGTGCAAATTCATTAATTAAAGTAGTGAATAGTGATCTATGCACTACCAGAATTAGTAAAAATTACTAAAAATAGTAGTGTAATTACAAA
>UXGC01001877.1:0-16015 GCA_900480045.1 Eurytoma adleriae | reverse complement strand
AGCACAGGTACAGGTGTTGCAGTAGTCATTGAATTGAGTGTAAGGCTTGCAGACTTGATTCTCTTGGGATTTAGCCAGAACCTTCAGGCTACCATCTTTGTTCCAGATATTCTTGTCGCAGAACATCCTGGTGCAGGCATAGGAAGAACCATCATCATTGCATGTACAGATGTTGCAATAGTTGTTAAACTGTGAGCGAGGCTTGCAGACTTGACTTTCTTGTGATTTTACTGCAACCTTGAGGCTTCCGTCCTTGTTCCAGATATTCTTGTCACAGAACATCCTGGTGCAGGCAAATGACATACCATCAGCATCGCAGTTGCAGGTGTTACAGTAATCCTTGAATTGACTGTGTGGTTTACAAACTTGGTTTGGAACTGTAATTAAATAAATTATTTATTTAAAATATTATGCTGGGAATATTAATTAATAGCTATCTGTATTTAACTGGATACTAACGGTTTGAGATTTCTGGTTTATCATCGATACAATTTGCCAATGTACAAAATGCTTTTGATCCATCTTTACTGCATCGACACGTATTGCAACTGTCGAGATGGAATACTGCGTTAGGTGTACAGTACTTTCCGGCAGACAATTTTTTGGTAAGCGGTGCGCAGTACTCCAAAGTACAAATAGCTGCAGAACCGTCCTTAGAGCAAGTGCAAGTGTTGCAGTCGTCTATTTTGAATTCTTTTCCTGGTTCGCAGTATTTTTCTGTAAAAGTAATATCATTTTTAAGACTATCTGTTACATTTTAATAATACTGTTAAAAAATTATGTTTAATGAACTTACGGGTTTCTGATTTTTCTTCGATGCATTGCATATCTGTACAGGCAGCAGACCTTCCATCTAACGAGCAAGTGCAGAGATTGCAATCGTCTTTGAAGAAAGATCCAGGTTGACAGTATTGTTGTCCTAAAATTTAAATAAATGATAAACTATTTATTGTTTTATTAATTTTTAATATTATTTCATTGCAAAATTTAAACTTACCCATAACAGCCGAAGCCGTGAGAGCCAAAAGAATCAGTGACTTTATCATGTTGCTTATTTCTTTTTTGCTGAAGAAGCTGTGCCTTCAAGCGGATTTGACAGCTCTTTGTTTCGAACTATGAGCTCAAACGGTTTTGTCCCTCCTTTTATACTTGCTGTCTGATATCGATTCTTTACGTCAAAGATTCAAAGAGGGGCCACTTGAAAAATCCGGAAAGTTCGATCTATACTGATCAGTAATCAAGATAATACTCAAAGTTCTTATCGGTCACTTTGCAATCGGAATATCGCTCGAGCCTATCCCCCTATGTACACGTGAGAGGCACATCGAAGTGGATGCAAAAACATCTTGAGATCCACACCTCTTAAGATTAATTGTGAAGGATGACTAAGATCTGCAGACAATGTTTTATGTAAGTTGCAGTATGGAATCAATGGAAATGTTTGAATCTCAACCTATCAATACCCGAGATTGAGAAATTTGAACATATTTCTAAGTTTATTAAAAAATGGTCAAGGTATTGATAATTACGAGTCGTTTATTAGATATTAGCATTTAGCGATAATTGTCTGGTACATGTAGGAAATGAATAACTCTAATTCCAATAGTTTATTAGAATAAGGTTTCTCTTAAATGAGGTTACTTCAACCATGTTCACTATTTTAGGACATTTCCGGGTTCCTATTTAGCGGGTTCCGAGTTTTTTGTGTAACAAAATTTGGTCTTTCGCGACCTCGTCTTTTTTTGCAAATCCTAACGAATTTTTATTAGCATTAAGTATTTTTTTCTTAATGATATTTAAAAAAAAAAAAAAAGAGTTTGATGCATGCATTATCTATAATGAGATTGCATAAATTGATCTCTTGGACATCTACTTTGTAATATTTTATCACTGCAAAATAAGATTAACTAATAAAAATCACATCATTTTCTTATCTAATTATTGTATCATTAAAGTAGAAATTAACTGATAATTTTACAATAAACATGATTTTTACTTTGTCCGAGACGTTACAAACACATTATCTTTAATCATACTCGAATCTTCGATTTCTGATAATTAATTATTTAACAAGAAAACACTTTTAATTTTTTGAACTAATATCTCATGCAAAAGATTCAATTTCGAATATAAAGAGGAGTACACTTTAAATTTAAGTAATTATATATATTTTCGTTCTACGGCATTTAATACTTTACAAAATTTATTTTATGAAAAATATATTGAACATTGATGCAATATTTTTTCTAAATGGCTACTTTAACCGTAATAATAGAAATGTAAAGGAAATAAATATACTACAATAAATTGTCTTATTAAACAATTTACCAAAGCCGCTGCGGCATCCACTGCTTTCGTCATTCGCAATGCGTGGGAAAGCAATTGTAAAAACAGTCCGGCACAGCTTAATTTTGGCTGGCGCTCGCGGTTGAATTTGGTCGTTCGATCGCTTCGCGGACGTCAGCCGGCGAAGTCAATTTTGGCCGAAATACGAGGGGAACGTGGCGATTGCCAGCCATCGGGCACCGCATGTTCTCCCTCCCCCGCACCCTCCCCTTCACCCTCGCAATTTTCGCCGCCGCCTCCGCTAATGCAAAGCCCTCCGAGAGCAGCAAGAGCGCGTTCTTTGCAGGAAGGATGCCTGGCTAGTGAGAAATTAGCCAATTAGCAGAAAAAACCGCAAGAATTTGTGGTACATTGTTACTTTTGTTGTACAAAACGATGGCTATTTATTGAAATTCCCGAAAAGCTTGATTAATCAGCGGTATTGTAGCGGAAAATTTTATGTTTTAATAATTTTTGGATTTTTCACAGAAAAATCACGATTTTGGGCTACTGTTTCTTGACAACTAATTTTCTTCGTTTTTCAGTGCGTGGCCGATAAAATACAATAAAGGACATATTGTATTATGCTATGTTTGCAGTCGGAGTGATTTACATAGTTTTAAATTACAATAAAATTTAAGTAAATGCAATATAATCATTTTAAAATATTTAAAATATCGATCTTATCTAATGTACTGGTCACAGTTCTCCAGAAAGTATAATCTAATATGTTAAACGCGAATAAGATGGATGTTGTTCGTAAATTGAATATCATCAAATCTTTTAAAAGATTGCAGATTGGAAACAGGGAAGTATGGAAATTTCCAATCTCCCTTTTAATCACATCAATGACTTGTTCAGTAATCGTAATGATTAATTAGCATTACCTTCAGGTGTACATTTAGCATTATTTAGAAGCATCTACAATCGTTAGTCTCTTCATTTGTTGTAACTTTATTAACATCGCTCATTTACACGGTTGTACTATTACTCCTAAAATAACGCTCATAGTATAGTCGGCTGCGTAATAAAGTTTGAGCAATTAATTGCTATTTTATTGCTAGCGCTTTTTAAGTGGTTACATTTTATTATTGCAATTAATATATTCTATTATAGTAGAGCTCCGTTCTATCTAACAATCGAATAATTATACACAGACAAATTTGCAACCTGATTTTATATTGAGGCTGTAAACGGCAGATGCGTTCAAAGGCGCGCATTTTCCATTTAACTAGCACGGATTTATTGATCGAAAATTACACCATCGAAAGGGACATTAACGGACTATTCGCATTTCACGACTGTAATTAACATTATTTTTAGTCCATTTCCTGAAAATCTGATAATGGCTGGAGATTCGATTAAGCCGCTCGTTCGGTATCGGGTCTTTAAATGAAACGATTTGAGTGCGCGACAATCGATTATCGATTTCAGGGGCCTCAGTCGATAGAAACCTTATTATTACATTTCCAATGATGCGCCGCGCGGTGATGGCCGGTGTCGCGTCTCGGAAATGCGCCGCGGATATCGGAAAATCGCCGAGACTTCCGTGATTTCGCGGAGGATACTTCTGCCGTTCGTAAAAAATTTCATCTCTTTACTTCGCGATTGTTGCAGCTGAAGAGAAAATTTTCCTGCTAACCCAGGACATTGTTTAAAAAGCTCTCGATAGTAAAAAAGAATTTAGCGCGCGAAAATCATTTTAAGTGAATTTAATGTTAAAGGTGGAAAGATCTTTGATTATTCTTTGATAAAAACGAAGTGAAACTTTAGTTTTCTCCCATTAGGTAAAATAGATTGAGATACATAGAAGCGTAGAAATTGACTAGGTGGTTTACAAACTTGGTTTGGAACTATAACTAAATAAATTATTGATTTAAAATATTTATTATTTTTAGAATAGTAATTAATACATTGTTCAAAAATGGTTGACCTAAATACACAAATCGGTTGACCTTCAAGTATTCTTCTTTTGTTTAATTTATGTATTTACACAAAAAAATTTTTGTGTATCTTTTCGTCGTAAATGAAATACATACGAAGCGCATATGTAATTTTGATCCATCTTTACTTCATCTGCATATATGACAACTATCTTGATAGAATATTGCGAATTAGATGTACAGTATCTTCGAGCTATCACCGGACATTGTATAAAAATCTCTCGATACTAAAAAGGAATTTAGAACGGGAAAATAATTTAAGAGGTGTTAAATTTGAAAGGCTGAAAGATCCCTGACTATTCTACAATAATACAAAGTGAAACTTTGCTATTCTTCCATTAATAGATTAAGGAACACAGAAGCGTAGAAATACCGCGAATTGGTCTTTTCCGCTCGTAAATCTGCTTGAGAAATTAAAATTTTATTCAGGACAGGAAGCTACAATGGATTAAGTTGGGATATACGCTTTATGACAAATGTTGGCACTTATGGCAATTAAAGATTTTACGGTGAGTGTTATTTTGAATGGGCTCGCGGCTTTTACGATTTTCGCTCCCCAGTCGAATGGGGGATGGGTGGCGACGTTTATTTTATTTCAAAGGCGATGAAAATGTATAAAATGCACTCATCGAATCGCATGAGCTACAAGTATCTTCCATTAACGTGAGTTCTTGCATTATCGCGATTTTCCTCGAGCCGGCGGGGGCTTTTAATCATGCGCTTTAAACCTAAGTAAATTTATTCTCCCGTTTGCGCGCTAATTGTAAGTTACCGCTTGCCGGCGAAAAAGATATTAAATAAAGCGCTGAATTGAAAACGATGGATAGCATTCGAAAATGTGTACAGTGAGTCGTTAAAGAAAATTCAATTTAAATTTATTTGACTTTGTAATAAAACTTTGTAATTTATATAGAAAGAAATAATTATCTTTTATTATCATAGCTGTATTTCTCGTTCATTATTTGTAAAATGATTATGCATTGATGTTATATTTTTATATTTAGTCGTGGCAAAATTAGGGTTGGATAATTTTATTTCACCTTGTACCGAATTGAAGTCTAATCAGACTGACCAAAACTGGCTCAAGCGATTTGTTTAAGATAACGTTCTGGTGAAAATGAAAATTTTAATAATATTTAGTTTTACGAGATGAAAATTGGCTATATTATTGTCATAAAAATCGACTTTTCATCAAATTTCATCAGAACCTTACCGTAAAGGTACCATGCTTCTTCTTCTTCTTCATCTTCTTCTTCATCTTCTTCTTCTTCATCTTCTTCTTCATCTTCTTCTTCATCTTCTTCTTCTTCTTCATCTTCTTCATCTTCTTCATCATCATCATCATCTTCTTCTTCTTCTTCATCTTCTTCTTCTTCATCTTCTTCTTCTTCTTCATCTTCTTCTTCTTCTTCTTCTTCTTCATCTTCTTCTTCTTCTTATTCTTCTAGTTCAATGGCTGTGGATTGAAAAACATCGGGGCGCCACCATCCATATTAGTTCCATGCTTATTTTGTGCAAGTGGAAACAGTCGAGTACAGTCAGACATCAATGCTTAATCAAATTTAAAAAAATTAATAAATGCTCTTTCTATTTTCGTTTCTCACAATTAAAATTTCATACAATTTCTTATTGGATATTAAAATCGAGATTATATTTGATTCTTAAAAAATATATTATTTGCGGAAGGAATAGCGCTTGAAAGCCAATTGGTTTTCCACTTCTCAAGGCACCTAACTTTTCAGGAGCTTTCTTATAACTCCGCATTACAAAAGAAATTGCGATGCATAAAAATCTTGGTCGGGAAAAGTCTCTCGACGGTGGAATCGTTCAATATTCGCTTTCATTTCTTGCCCTCACGGTAAAAGCGTTATCGCCGCGTGGACAACGGAATGAAATTCAAGCAGACCTGCAGACGATTGGTGAAATGACATTTGGTAGGCAAATATGCGCTTTCACCGCCGTCGCGCGTGTCCGAGCGTCGGCGAAAATTCCCTCTTTTCCCGCGCCTCGCGTGCGTTGATTTTTATGTATGAATTTATCCCTGAGAATGGGGCGCGGATGCGAAAACTAAATAAAAGTGTTTTTTTTTCGACGTTAAAAAATATAATGCGCTTCGAGAATGCCCCTGATTGCTTCCCATTTTTGCAATGACTAAGGCACTGCTGATCGCGAAAATATACTTCAACGGTTATTTATTATATTTAAATTCTTAAAAAACATAAAGTCGCTTTAGTATTTCTTAAGTATATAAGCGCAGACATTTTCAAAAAGGATATTTGACTCCAAATGGCTTGCAACAAGATTTTACGTTTTAAATTTTTGAAAAATCATCAATGCAATGATGATCTCATATTTTTAGATTGTTTCTATAAGTTTGATTACTTTATGCAATAAAAATACCAATATACCAAAAGCCACATTTGCCTGGAATTATTTTTCAAGAGAGGCTCTCATAAAATGAGCTTTTTTCACTATAATCTCATGAAAATGTTTTTCTTCGCGGCATACATACTAAGTCTGCTTTTTTCGCGGTAAATTTGAAATGTGTGTTTCTTTTTGTTGCAAAACAATTAGTTTCATAAAAGCTATTCCGCTTACTCACTACTGAAGCAAGGTAGTGTTACCTGAACATTTCTTAATAATTCTCTATCCCAGTCCAAGCAGTAAACAATTTCGAACCGGTTTTATTGGGATGTTGTGATGCTTTCGGCACGACATTTTCATACCGTATACTTCTGACGCCCACTGAAAGCTGACGCCGGGGGCAAGTATCGTCGTTCTGACGGCGATCATCATAGCGAGCGCTTCTATGCGAGTAAAGAGCTTTTATTTCTTTGTCTCGAACGATATCAGTATATTAACTTGGATACTTACTATTTTATTTATATTTAGTAAATAAAAATCTGTCAAGTGTCATGTTAATTTTTATCCGGTTACCGGTTATCACCTTCTCTCTGCCTATTTTTGAACAGGTTTCCAACGAAAATGTATTTTTAGTTCCCTTCTCTAGCATAAGCGTAACTACTTCTTCTATTCGTCGAGCGAATATTAATGATACCATTAATTATGAAAGAGCGATATCTGTAAGTTTAAAAAATCTTAACGATGGACATACATAGTATCACCATGGCTTTATTTTAAAATTTTTATGCAAGCTTCTTTTTTACGGCGAACTTACATTACCTACTCTTTTACGAGAGACTCGGCCGTGATAAACCGAAAGAGTGAAGAGGTACTTGCCGACGCAGTAATCAATTTCTTTTTCATTTCAGTTTTTCATAATTTTAATGGGGTCTTTAAGTACAAAAAAACTTTCTTCTAAGGAAAGCTTCAATTTTAATGAACTCTTCATCAGAATGTTATTATTATAACACAATCATGAAAATGATCAGTTTTTCTATCAGAATTACCGCTTTTGAAAATCTTTCAAAATATTTTGGATATTTTAAAAATCAATGAAAATTTTAATATTTATTGAAAATGAAAAATTTGAATTTGCATAATTGTATTTTACTGGCTGTGTTCATTTGTCTTATATAAATAAAAAAAATCTGGCTTATGATGTTTTGAACATCTGAAGGATAATAATGATAACTCAGTCATGATCCCTAGGATAAATGATTTACTGATGAAAATCAGATGAAGTACTGATGAAACACATATGAAGGACATATGAAGTATATATGAAATATTGGTGAAGTATATATGAACTACTCATAAAAGCAGTCGTAAAGCATATATGAAGTACTCATGAAGTACTCATGAAGTACTCGTTAAGTACATAAGAAGCATTGATGGAGTGTGTAAGTGTGTGCGAAGCACATATGAAGTACATATGAAGTACTGATGAAGTACAGATGAATAGCAGGTGATTTGCTGATGATGGACAGATTAAATACTGGTAAAGGAATGATGATTTACTGATGAAATGCTGACGAAGTACTGCTGATTTTTTACTCATGGGGTACTCTTGATGTACTTATGTAGGTTAGATGATTTACTGATAAAGGGTGGGTGATACTGATGAAGTACAGTTGAAGTACTAATCTTGATGGTAAGATGATTTACTTATGATGTATTCGTGAGATGCTAGTGAAGTATATATAAAGTACTGATGAAATACTGATGAAATACTGAAAATTTTCTGATGAACTACTGATGTTGTAGTAATAACGTTTTGATGAAGTACTAATTAATTACTGGTGAATTAATGAGGATGTACTGATGAACTATCTATGAACTACTGATGGACAATTTTTCCCTAATTTTACAATGCAGTATATCTTAAAGTTAATTCAACTGCAAATTGAATTATTTTACCCTGAAAACAAATAATCGAAAATGTAATTTTCATTGAAGAATTCATTTCATCTCGAAAAAGCGTAGCAAACCGCCCGCGGAGCGTCAGAGAGAAATACCCCCAACTGCGCTCGCGACTTTTCATTTTGCACGCTCGTACCGATTATCATTCCCTCGGCTCTTTTGAGGGCCACGAGAAAAGGCGCTGTTCTCGACCCCCCCCCCACACCTCTTTCGGGGAATACAATTTCCTCCGTCGACGGGCGACGGCATCTTTCGCGGCGAATTAAGGCGCGGAAGTCCCGCTTGCAAATTGTTAACCACCGGGGGGAAAGCCGCAAAAGCGCGCATCGATGCACGGCGGGCGAAAAAAGTGCGGCGGCGAGAAAAAAAGCGGGATAGACACTCGGGCGAAGGAGCGCGAGGATGCTTAGTTAAGCTCGGGGCGCGCGCGCGTCGGGAGGAGCACTCGCCTCTCGCAATTGCGGAGGAGGGCTCCTATTTTTTCCAGGGAGCCGCGAGCCGCTCTGTAATTCCTTCCACTTTTCTGCGAAAATGTCCTTTATGCTTGCAATTCCGTCTAATTTTTTTTCTCCGCGTCGCCTTTTCCCGACGAGGATACTCGAGCGCTCGAGTGCGTGTGTTTGAAAATGTACTTACAACGTTTTTTGTGGTTTATCAAAATAGGATCTAATTTTTAAAATCGGTTTAAAAAATAACGTAAATTGTACATGTAAAAAATTCGATATCCTTCATCAGTTACATTTTTAAAGAACAATCCATCACACCATCTATTTTCAGATAGCCAATACAGCTTCTTCTTTAATTCTTTCATTGCTACATGAGCAGCGTATGCCTCATGAATTTCGTCCCCTACTGAAAATTATTCAATCTAAATTAAATCCTAATTTTGACTTTCCAAGCAGAGAAAGTGTTAAACCTTGAAGATATGTACTGGATCTTTTTGGAACTGCAAGCGAGATAGAATCTTCTTCTAGCTGTCCTGACAGTAAAAAAAAAGCATTAAAAAATGTGCAACCGAAAAGGGACTATTTTATCTCTCAAATGCAGCGTCACCGCCAAGAATTTAACGACACTGCTCAAATCTACAGTTTCATCCGAGCGTCACTCACCGCTGCTCGGCATTGTTGCGCACCATCGCGGTTCGCAAAACTACACCTATACGGTAAACCACGTGGCGCATACTTGCCCGGCGGCATTGTGCTCGCCGTCACTGCGATTTGCATTCGACGGCATCGAGACACACTTAGCCCGTGCCGAGGATTAAGGAGAGTCCGTAGAGCGTCCGCGTCGTTGCCAGACTCGTCGAGGAAGATCTCTCACCTCGGTTTTACCGCCTCCCACTCCTCTCCCTCGGAGGAGCGACGCCTCTCATTGTTCACCCCCGGGCCGTTTGTCGCAGACGACGCCAAACTCCATTAATCAATTAGACGATTTCGGGATCGCTCGAGCGTGTCAGGAACCCGCGATGTGGGTGCGATGAGGTAGGCCGCGACATAGCCGATTTTTCTTTTCGTTGTGAAAGTAGGATATCATTTTTTGTTAACTTAATTTATACCTTATTCCTGTGAGGCTAACGTATACCTACGCAGGTGAAGACTACGATATCTCGCGCCAAACATTACATGTTTCTACTTTGTAAGTTAACGGACTTAACACCTTTCTTCGCAAAGACTACGTCACCTTCCATCTTTGCGACGATGGCTTCCATACCTTGCATGTTTTTACCATATTTCATTTTTAGAACGAAGGCTCACACACCTCACACCTTTTTCCGCGAAGACTACATCACCTTCCACCTTTGCCACAAAGGTTACCATACGTTATTTGTTTTTATCGTGTAGATTAATAAATTCTGCAGCTTTTGTTCGCAAAGGCTTCTCACTTTACACCTTTGCCATAAAGACTTCCATATCTCACACCTTTTTCCGCGAAGACTACATCATCTTTCACGTTTTCTACAAAAGCTAACACACCTCACACCTTTTTCCACGAAGACAACATAACTGTCCACCTTTGCTATGATGGCTTCCACATTTCTGTTTTTACCATGAAGGGTGACTCATCTAACGCATTTTCCGCGAAGGCCACCTCATCTTTCACCTTTGTCACGAAAGCTAACACACCAGACACTTTCTTCCGCAAAGGCTACATCACGTTCCACCTTTGCCACGAAGACTACCATGCCTTACATGTTATTATCCTAAAGGCAACACACTTAACATCTTTTCCTGCGAAGACCTCATCTACCACCTTTGCCATGAAGGCTACCCTACCTTCTATGTTTTTACTGTGAAGGTTGATATACATTCTGCCCTGTTTTCGCGAAAGCTAGCAATTTCCATAATAATTCTGGTGAAGTCTATGATTTCTTGCACCTTTGTTGCGAAGGCTAGTACATCTCGCTCTTTTTTCCATGAAGGCTACTTATTTATCTTTCGTCTTTTCCACGAATGCTAATAAACCTCGAATCTTTTTATCGTGAAGCATAGCACATCCTGTCCCTTACTTGTGAAGGCTTCCTCATCTTGTACCTTTGCTACGAAGGCTAATAATAATAATAATACACCTCAAACCTTTTTCCGCGAAGGTTACTTCACCTTACACCTTTGCCATAAGGCTACCATAGCTCACATGTTCTTCCTGTGTAGATTAACACGCCTAACGCGAAGTCTACTTCATTTTTCACCTTTGCCGTGAAGGCAAACACACCTTACACCTTTTTCCGCGAAGACTACATCGTCTTTCACTTTTGCCACGAAGGCTTACACTTTCCGTATCAACTTCAAATCTCATAATTTGTCAAGGACACTGAACCAAATGCAATGAATTTTGCATAATATACGTTTTAAGACTAGAGATGACGATAAAAGTCGCTGAAATAACATAAGCATGAAGAATGTTATTTTACTATTATCAAAATCATCATATCAAAGTAACAATAAAAACGAAGTAGTCAGAGAAAAAAGGTACACACTGAAGTGGCGCAACATTCCACTAGAAGATTCTCGTCGCGAAATAAAATACCAGTGTAGCAGACAAGATCGCACTGACCAAACGGAATTGTTTACAACGTCCCGTAGGGCTGGAATGCCTCATTAAAACGCGCGATTCTCCTGCGCAAGAATCGCGAGCCCTCGCCAAAGCATATCCCCCGCACTCGTCTGAATTGGCCCGGGCAATCCTCCCCGCGGGTTCGCGCAGCATCCCCGGGAAAAGTAATGGTCAGTCCAGGCAGAAAGAGCGACTCCGACGTCACATCAAGAGAATAAGAACGGCGGCGAGGGCAAAGGAAGGGGGTGAGGGTTGAAGAAAAAAAAAGGAAAAGACAAAAGAACGGACCGAGGGGATGAGGTAACAAAAGGTCAGACGATGGCAGTGACATCGAGCGTGAAGCGGAAAGTTCGCCGTTGCAGTTATTGTCGTAGGAGCGGCGGGGGTGGCGGCCGGGAGGAGGAGAGGACTCTTTGGCGTATTTTCGTTCTTCCGCGCGCGCCCCGCGGGCCGGCCTCTTTTGTATTTAGATTTACTCGAGCCAGCAGTTGACCGCTCCGGGAATCTTGTCCGGCGTGTGTTTCTTGGCTTATTCGCGTTGTTTTGCATTCTTTTTACGGCCGCCGCGCTGGGAAATTCGCGAGACGCAATGTGTATAGGAGGAGACTGTACGCGAGGCTGAATATTTTCTATGGAAATTTGTTAGATTAGCAAAAAACATTGGCATTGTAATTTTAAATTTCAATGACGCTGCGAGGGCTGTGCGCTTAAGGCAGGGCGGAGAAAGTTATCGATCGCAGAGTATGAATTTATGAACGCATTACGTGTTTTCAATTTACGATCTGTTAGTTTCAATTGGTAAAATTTTTGTTCGTTTGCTCAGTAAGCATATTTTTAATTATTTTCTAACAAATTTTAATAAAAAGAATCTTTTTTTAAATAAATAATGAGCTTGAAAATGAAAACAGCTATTCTTGATTCGATTCGTTGGTCCAAACGGGGTTAGTAGTTTTAGCTCGTGTGCCAGGGTTGAGGGGCGATTATGCAAAAGTGCTCCAAGCAACCAACTTCAGACCGCACCAGCAATAAAGCGATAACAGTTTAACCAATCAGAAACGAGTATTTCTAAATATTGACTTCTGATTTGTTGAAAGTATAATACCAATTAGAAGCCAAGATTTTAATTGAAATACTTGCTTCTGATTGAATAGATTTTAACCGTTTTATTGCGGTCTGAAGTTTGCTGCTTGGGACATTATTATGAAGAAGTTAAGGAGTGGATGAAGAGCAGCGCAACCAACTGGAGGCCCTGGGAAGGTGCGGGGCTTCGTGTGGTAGAGCAAAGCTCGCTACCGAAGCTTAAAAAGGCTATGGTGTACGTGAAAGGAGTGGACTCCGCGGAGCTGGTGTTGAAGTTCCTGGGCAGGCAGAATAAGTCTGAACTTCCGATTAGACCATCCCTCTTCCAGCATGTAATCCACGCAGCCTCTGATGGTTCTTGCTTCAGCCTGAAAGATGGTGGCGTGCTTATCCTGGAGGAAGACTAGTTCTTTGTTGCTGCCTTTCAGCCAATCACCAGCTCCTGTGCCTTTATCGTCCTTAGAACCGTCAGGGAACTAGTATCGGAAATTGTCTCTCGATGATCCTACTGCCAAGTTCACCTCTTCTCTGGATGGTAGCGACATTTCAAATTTCTTCTTAAAGAAGAATTTTCGTGGCCCCCTATCTATTGCTAAGCCTACTTGACCTAGGTCCAGTTGGTCGACAATATCGGCGACCATCAGGATGAATAAAGTAGAAGTTACATTTTAGTGCCTAAGGGCAAAACGGTACTGCGGTGGGTACCGAGTCACTCCGGCATTATCGGCAATGAAAAAGCGGATAGATTAGCAAAGAGAGGCTCAGCGGGGATCAGGGCTACTAAAATAACAATAACTTTACCCAGTTGTGCTATTGAGGCGAACTCAGGGAGTGGAAGATCCTTCAATCCTGTGGGCACACCAAGGCGCTTGTCGATGAATCCATGCCAAGAGACTGGACCAAAGCGATGATCGGCCTCCCCAAAAGGCAATTAAGGCTGTTCATACAATGGCTCACTGGTCATTGTGATCTGTCGCACCATCAATGCAAGACAGGGAAGAGAACTCGTGGGCTCTGCAGGCTCTGTGGTGAGCAGAAGGAAACCCCACTACACCTGCTGTGCCACTGCCCAAGAGTAATGAGCAGAAGGTGCAGGGTGTGTGAGGAGTTCCTGCTAGAACCCAAGGATATTGGCAACCTGAGCTCCAGTAGCTTGATGAGCTTGATAAGTACTGTGAAAGGCGCGTTAGTGGGTAGGTAAAAACTGGGGGCTGAGCGAAAAGGGTCAATCTGACCTAGCCGTCACGTTTCCGGGCAGGGGCCGATGGAGTGTCCTCACCTCTCACCGACTATCGACTATCGACTACAACTGATTGATTCTTGGTGTTCCACATTTAAAATGGAGATAAATATTAGTATCAAATTGAAGCTCATAAGGACCAACTTCAAAGCGTTAGCTAAAAATTAATTGATAGATAAAGCGGAATAGTGACCTAGTACTTAAAATTGAAATAGACATTGAGTATTTTTTTGTACAAGGAATATTTTGAAAAATAATATATTTAATTATTTCAAAGCGCATATACATCAAACCAAATTCATCGATTTAATATGGAATGGAATCCATTTACTGTACAGAATAAATTTTGTTATTGCTCTTCTTTACTACACTTTTATACCAAAAATAGATTATTTTCCCTATTCTCGTTGTACATTTTCTAGACTCTCTCGTTGTAGGGTTCCAACATTTTTAATTAAAAAATAATGTCGAATGACTTTTAAATATTAATTGGAGCTCTACTCCAGTTCATCACAACGTATACTGTTAATTAAAAGTTTCCCTCCAATTTTATTACATCGATGATTGCAATTACAGTTGTCGTCATAAATTACTTCTCAACTTCAGTCTGCCGCCCTTTTTCGCCGCTTTTTTTTCTACCCGAGCGAGGGAACTACATCTCCGCGGATATTGAATTTCATTGGTTTGAAAGCGCGTTTCCCTTCGAGTTCGCGCGCGCACGAGTTCAAAAGTCGCTTTACGAGCTTAATATTCCCGCGCATACATATGAATGGAGCGTACCAGGCCCATGCATACCTATATAATAATTCGGCCCTCGCATTGGACGCCGCTGCGTTTCGGGAGAGGTTCGTCGATGGGTATGCCCCGAGTCCTCCGATAATATTAACTTCTACGGTATAAATAGCGATTACTTCCGGCCAGCGGTCGAATTCTCGCGAGGTTCCGCGCGTTAAAAACTTTCGCGCCGCGCCCGGGGGGTGGGGGGGGGAGGACTTTCGGGCTCCGCGTGTAACACTCCGAGGAATAAAAATCGTTAATAATTTCGCGGAGCGCGGAATTTACGGGTCCCCGGTCGCGGCGCCCGGGTATTCGTCAATATTTACGAATTCGCGGAGTGAGTCCGGGGGGAGGGGGAGGTACGCGTTAGAAGCCGGAATTTGATTTATGGACTGTTCCGCAGTTGCTCTTTTTTTGTGCGATGAAACTACGGTATGCGAGCTTCAAATCCTGTTGCAAATTGATTAGGCTGACTCGGGTCGATCGTTGCTTTTATTTATTAGATTTGTTCGGAGATTCAAGAAAACAATGCACATTTTAAAGCAAAAATATGCGATGATAGGAGAGTTCATATGGTGCTTTTTATAAATGTTTATTTTGAAGCGTTAATTAGATCATAGAATTCGAGCTTGTTCTGAGAATCGCAAATAATAATTCGGGGAATTTTATTAAATAGGTGAATTTAATAAAATGGGTAAAGAAAAACAAGCCAGCATTTCTGTGCTTGCAAAAAAATGTTTATAAAATATTTAAATTTAATAAATTTATAGAACAGTATAAATGGATTAACTTTTTTTTAATTATTTCCGAGTATCATTTTAAATTTTAAATATTCTGCGATTTTTATTTTTTTACATGAAATCCTCTTGTGTTATCCTTTTTTGAAAATAACAACTGTGAAATTCGTATTGTACCGAAGAATTATATAACAAAGGAGTATGTTACGGACAGAATTAGGTATCAATTGTTTATCGACAAAATAAATTAATAATAACATATTTCAGTTTTGTATTCGATCGAAACTCCACAAGAACTAGCCTTTAAAACAAAGATGGACTTGTAGTCTTCAACCGCGCACGCAACGGACCTTTTTTTTATAATAGACCGTCATAAAATGTGTCTTGTCCTTTGTTTATTGCCCTCGGTCCCGGCTGGTTTTCCTCTCGGATTTCCCCTTCTCTACGATTTTCCGAGAGGAAGCGTTTTTAAACAAAATTTTACTTCGGGCAAAGTTCGTTAGAGTTGACGCGTCAGTTCGAGTCCGATCGAGTCCGAG
>UXGC01001876.1:0-16018 GCA_900480045.1 Eurytoma adleriae | reverse complement strand
AATCTTCAAATAGTTTTTGATGATGTCTTGCGAGTGCCCACACAGATTGTCTGATTAATTGTTAAAGAGCGTGCGACCGGAGTCGCGTGGTGGCGTATACTACGCTTTTCACCTTAAATTCGCGTTATACTTTTATTCACTTGTTGATGAATAAGACGCGATAACAGGAAGGGCATTATAGGGGGTTTTCTGAAACTAACAACTATTATTTGCATTTTTTCTGTTTAAGTGCTCATTTATTGTGCTAACGTTGCATTGAGTTGAGTTGATAGTATCGGTACGAGTTGCAAACAGCTTAAGCTAATTACGAGCTTTAATTAAGATTATTGAATTCGTATAATATTATTGAAGAGGTAAATATTACCTCTTCAAATAGGATTAACAATTCGATTTTATTTATTGCTTAGCAACAATAACACCTTTTTTGATATCTAAAGTTACTTGTTTGCCAGGCACTAACTTACCTGATAGCATCTGTTCAGCCAATGGATTTTCTATCTCTTGTTGGATCGCACGTTTCAAAGGACGTGCACCAAATAACGGATCAAATCCCGCTTCACTCAATTTTTCTAATGCCGCTGGCGTGATTTTTACTTTATAACCTTGCTCTTCCATACGCTTATATAAACGTGATAGTTGGATCTGCGCAATGTCTGTAATTTGCTCTTTATTAAGTGGATGGAATACCACAACTTCATCAATACGGTTAATAAATTCAGGTCGGAAACTACGGCTAACAACTTCCATGACAATCTCTTTCATTTCGTTGTAACCCAAACTACCAAAACGTTCTTGGATCAAATCAGAGCCTAAGTTTGATGTCATAATAACAACTGTATTACGAAAATCGACAGTTCTTCCTTGCCCATCAGTCAATCGTCCATCGTCCAGAACTTGTAATAAAATATTGAAAACATCGGGATGCGCTTTTTCAATTTCATCAAGCAAAATAACAGAATAAGGACGGCGTCGGATTGCCTCGGTTAAATAACCACCTTCTTCATAGCCTACATAACCTGGAGGTGCACCAACTAGTCTGGAAACTGTATGTTTTTCCATAAATTCGGACATATCAATGCGCACCATCGCATCATCACTATCAAATAAAAAATTTGCCAGTGCCTTACATAGCTCAGTTTTACCAACACCAGTAGGACCTAAAAATAAGAATGAACCAATAGGTCGATTTGGATCTGATAAACCAGCACGACTACGCCGAATAGCATTAGATACTGCGTCAACAGCTTCATTCTGGCCAATGACACGCTTATGCAGATCCTGTTCCATGTGAAGTAACTTTTCACGTTCACTTTCTAACATTCTGGAAACGGGAATGCCTGTCCAGCGTGCTAATATTTCAGCAATCTCAGCATCAGTCACTTTATTACGCAACAACTTCATGGTTTTACTTTCCGCTTTGGTAGCAGCTTCAAGTTGTTTTTCTAATTCAGGAATTTTACCATATTGCAATTCTGACATTTTAGCTAAATCACCACTGCGCCGGGCCTGTTCCAAACTTATACGTGCATTTTCTAATTCTGCTTTTATATGCTGTGTACCAGTAAGCTCTGCTTTTTCTGCTTTCCATTCTTCTTCTAGCTCTGAATATTCCCGTTCTTTTTCCGTCAGCTCTTCTTCTAACATTTTAAGCCGTTTTTTACTGGCTTCATCAGATTCTTTTTTTAGTGCTTGTTGTTCAAGTTTTAATTGAATAACCCGACGTTCTAAGCGATCAAGGGCTTCCGGTTTAGAGTCCATTTGCATCCGTAAGCTAGCACCTGCTTCATCAATTAAATCTATGGCTTTATCAGGTAGCATACGATCCGAAATATAACGATTTGATAAACTGGCAGCAGCAACAATGGCAGGATCAGTTATCTGTACATGATGATGCAGTTCATAACGTTCTTTTAGTCCCCTTAATATTGCTATGGTGTCCTCGACAGTAGGTTCAGCGACATAAACTTTTTGGAAACGACGCTCTAATGCCGCATCCTTTTCAATATACTGACGATATTCATCAAGTGTAGTTGCGCCGACGCAATGTAATTCTCCTCGTGCTAGTGCCGGTTTTAACATATTACCGGCGTCCATCGCACCTTCAGTTTTACCTGCACCAACCATAGTATGCAATTCATCGATAAACAGAATCACATTTCCTTCTTGCTTGGCCAGATCATTCAAAACAGCCTTTAAGCGCTCTTCAAATTCGCCGCGATATTTTGCGCCAGCCAGCAAAGCCCCCATATCTAAGGAGAGAACACGTTTATTTTTCAACCCTTCGGGGACTTCACCATTAACAATGCGTTGAGCGAGACCTTCGACAATCGCGGTTTTACCAACTCCTGGTTCACCAATTAAAACCGGATTGTTTTTTGTTCGGCGCTGGAGAACCTGTATTGTGCGGCGGATCTCTTCATCACGTCCAATAACAGGATCGAGTTTGCTTTGTTCGGCTCTTTCTGTTAAATCAATTGTGTATTTTTTAAGTGCTTGACGCTGCTCTTCAGCACTTTGATCATTAACATTTTCACCACCACGCATTTGTTCTATCGCCTTTTCTATATTTGCTTTATTGGCTCCCATCGTTTTAAGCGTATCTGCCAGGGAGGTTTTGGCATCAAAAATTGCCAGAAGAAATAACTCTGAGGAAATAAACGTATCACCGCGCTGTTGTGCCAACTTATCACACAAATTTAAGTGCCGAATAAGATCATTTGAGGGTTGGATATCACCCGCCGTGCCATGCACTTGCGGTAAGGTATTGAGAATATCGTTTAATTTATTACTTAGTTGACTGACATTGACCCCGATCGATGTCAATAAAGGACGTAAAGTACCGCCTTCTTGATCTAACAAGGCAACGAGTAAATGTACTGGTTCAATAAATTGATTATCTTGTCCAATTGCTAAAGATTGAGCATCAGCTAGTGCTTGTTGGAATTTGTTGGTAAGACGATCCAAACGCATAATACCTCCAAAATACAATTACAAACATTTATGCAGATTAAATGAGGTTTTATTTCACATTATTCAAGTTAGTTACGATAAAAATCAACTATTGATATAAAAATAATAACTAATATTGTTAAAGATTTATTTTAACCAAATCAGTGATGCCATTCGTCCTGTTACGCCATCACGACGATAGGAAAAAAAACGCTTTGGCTCACTCATCGTACAATAGCTTCCACCATAAACATGTTTGACACCAATTGCATTCAATTTCAAACGTGCTAATAAGTAGAGATCGGCTAGATACTTACCATTATCAGAAGCTTTAAAGCCTTGCGCTAATTCTGCATGATTTTCAATAAAAGCACTCCTCACTTCACGACCTACTTCAAATTTTTCCGCGCTAATTGCCGGTCCTAGCCAGGCCATAAGAGCGCGCGGCGGTGATCTAAATTGCTTTATTGCCTTTTCTAGGATCCCATCACACAAACCTCGCCAGCCAGCATGTACGGCAGCAATTTCTGTGCCTTGTTCGTTACAGAGTAAAACAGGCAAACAGTCTGCTGTCATCACGACACACACCTGTCCTAGTTCACAACTGTAGGCGGCATCCGCTTGCAGATTACCCTTTTTTTCCTTAGCCAAATCGATAATACGCGTGCCATGTACCTGATTAAGCCAGCTAGGCTGGGTGGGTAGTTGTGCAATTTTCATTAAGCTATTGCAATTTTGTATCACTAATCGCGGTTGATCACCAACATGTAGCCCTAGATTAAAACTGTCATAAGGTGACAAACTGTCGCCACCAATACGCGTTGTGCTACAAGCCATGACTGTTTCAGGTTGCGGCCAGTTCGGATATATTAAGTTATCCATTTACCAATCCATCTCATCTCTGTGCATCATTGCATCAGTTTTGAGTATATTAATTAGTATAACCATATCTGCAGGAATATCTGCGTGCCACTCCATTTCAATACCCGTTAGAGGGTGATATAAAAGTAACATCGTGGCATGGAGCGCCTGACGATTAAAATTGCTCATAATTTTACGAAACTCTTCTGAGACACCTTTTAAGGGCCGTGGACGACCACCATATACCGGATCGCCAACTAAAGGATGATTAATATGTGCCATGTGAACGCGGATTTGATGCGTTCTACCTGATTCTAGCCGCAATCTAAGCCTGGTATGGGCGCGAAAATGCTCCATTACCCGATAATGGGTAATAGCGGGTTTGCCCATCGGATGGATAGCCATATGTGTTCGCTTAGTTGGGTGACGAGCAATCGGCTCATCTACCGTTCCCCCAGCTGTCATACGACCATTTACTACCGCTTCATATTCACGAGTAATTTCTCTTCGCTGCAAAGCTTCTACTAAATGAGTTTGAGCAGGTATCGTTTTTGCAATCACCATTAACCCAGTAGTATCTTTATCAAGCCGATGAACAATTCCAGCTCGTGGAACATTAATAATCTCAGGATAACGATATAAAAGTGCATTTAGTACCGTTCCATCTGGATTGCCAGCACCAGGATGAACCACTAAATCACGAGGTTTATTTATAACAAGAATTTCGTCATCTTCATAAACAATATTTAGTGGAATATTTTGTGGCTGCCAACGCATATCTTCTTCAATCAGTACATCAATAGCAATTTGTTCACTGCCAAATACTTTTTCTTTCGGCCTATTTATAATTTTGCCATTTACCAGCACTCTATTATCTAAAATCCACTCTTTTATTCGTGAGCGAGAATAATCAGGAAATAATTCAGCTAATGCTTGGTCTAAACGTTGGCCAAGTTGCGATTCTAGAATTTGTGCCTGAAGTTGTAATTGTTGAGCCATAAAATTATCTACAGTAAAGTTTACATTTTGACGGCAGTGCCGTTTTAATTAAAATATGTGCTATTGTAACTCATATTTCGTTAGGGGGCTTTATGGAGATCTCCCAAAAACATTCAGAGGAAACAACCACGTGATTATACGTATAAAATATCTGCTGGCAGCAGCCACATTGAGCTTACTTGTTACCGGATGCTCCAGCAATAAGGATGCTGTACCAGAAAGCTCTCCCACTGATATCTATACCAGCAGTCAAGAGAAACTACAAAGCGGTAATTATAAAGGGGCTATAAAGTTATTAGAAACCCTCGATAATCGTTATCCATTTGGCCCTTATGCCCAACAAGCTCAATTGGATATGATTTATGCCTATTATAAATCAGCTGAGCTACCATTAGCGATAGCAACTATTGACCGATTTATTCGCCTTAATCCAACACATCCTAATATTGACTATGTTTTGTATATGCGTGGTCTTACAGCACAAGCGTTAGACGATAGTGCACTACAAGATTTTTTTGGTATTGATCGTTCAGATCGCGATCCTCAACATGCGCTTGTAGCCTTTAGAGACTTTAGCCCGCTCGTTCGTTTTTATCCAAATAGTATTTATGCAACAGATGCTAGCAAACGTTTAGCTTTTCTAAAAGAACGTTTAGCAAAATATGAGCTTGCTATTGTTAAATATTATAATAAACGTGGTGCATATGTTGCTGTTATTAATCGCACTGAACAAATGCTAAAAAATTATCCCGATACCCAGTCAACACGCAATGCATTAAAATATATGGAGATAGCCTATAATCAGTTAGGCTTAAGCCAGGAAAAAAATAAAGTTGCAGCATTAATCGCAGCTAATCCCGCCTAACGGCAAAATAATCGCTAACATTTATTGATTAAAAACAGCAAAGCTATTTTGCTGTTTTTTTATATTAATCTGTAAAAAATAATTTTAGCTAGATACTAATTTTTTAAACCGATAAAAATAGATCAATCCATCAATAATGCAAAAAACGAGTATCTTATGCAAGTAACAAGCATTTTTTTGATAATACATCCACACTCCCATCATTACTTTAGCAAGAGAGCAAATAAAACCGATCAAGATCACGTTTTTTCTATTAATTATCGCTATCCTGAAAATATCTATAACTCAATGACAAGTGAGGTAGCGATATGATAGTAAGTATAACAAGTAAGTGCATAGAAATTACACCTGCTATACGTCACCATATTGAAGAACGTTTGAATAAACTTAGCAAATGGCGAGTTTCTTTAATTAATCCTCACATTGTGCTGTCAAAAGAGCCTCAAGAGTTTATTGTCGATGCCAATATTCATACACCGAATGGAAAATTATTTGCTAGTGCAAAACATAGTAATTTTTATATTGCAACCAATGAATTAATAAATAAACTAGAAAAACAACTTAATAAGCGTCAACATAAAAATGAGGCCAGACGTGCTTACCCAACGGCAAAAGAGATAGATCTAGCCGTACAGCCATAACCATTGTGCCATTTTATTTTTCTCTAAGCGCACTTTTATAAGTGCGCTTTTTATTATTCTATTTGTTTTGCTTAACATAAAAATAAGCTTGATAATTCATGTTGATTAAAACATTATTAATAATCTAGCTTAATCCTTACACTTACTGAGTTTTTTGTTAGTTTCTTGATAATTATGATCAAGGCGTTTTTATTCTCATTCATCAGACAATAATAAAAATAAAACAGCAGAGAAAATAATTATGGACAGTATATCTAATCTATTAAACATGCAGAAAAAAATAGATCAACTTGATAGCTTATTATTAAATTTACTGGCTGAACGACATTATTTAGCAACTCATATCGCTCAAGCTAAATTAAAACTGCAGCAGCCTATTGATGATATAAACCATGAACAGCAATTACTAAATAGATTAATAGCTGAAGGGAAGAAACAAGGCTTAGATAGTTTTTATATTACTCGCCTTTTTCAAATCATCAACCAAGACGGTGTGTTAACTCAGCAAGCTGTTTTTCAGCAACATTTAAATCCGATAGAAAATGATTCTGTCCGAATTGCTTTTTTAGGACCCAATGGATCCTACTCTCATCTTGCAGCACGCCAATATTCAGCGCGCCATTTTAGCCATGCTATCGAATGTAGCTGTGATAAATTCCAAGATATCTTTGCTTTAGTTGAAACAAAACAAGCTGATTATGGTATTTTACCTTTAGAAAATTCCAGCTCAGGGGCAATTAATGACGTTTACGATTTGCTACAAAACACCCAACTTTCGATCGTCGGCGAAATGCGATTACCCATCAATCACTGCCTACTAGCGATAACTCCGGTGCCGTTAGAAAACATTGAAACGGTATATAGCCATCCACAACCATTTCAACAGTGCAATCAATTTCTACAACAATATCCTAATTGGAAAATTGAATATTGTGACAGTAGTTCCAGTGCTATGCAAAAAGTGGTTGAAATTGATTCAGCTAACGTAGCCGCATTGGGTAGCGAAATAGGCGGCGCATTATATGGCTTGACCATTCTTGAACATAATATCGCTAATCAACCCAATAATATGACACGTTTTATTGTTATCGCGCGTAAAGCTGTACAAGTTTCAGCACAAATTCAGGCTAAAACAACATTATTGATCGCAACCAGTCAACATGCGGGTGCTTTAGTCGATGCATTATTAGTACTGAAAGAGCATAATATTGTTATGAGTAAATTAGAATCCCGTCCAATTAACAATAAACCATGGGAAGAGATGTTTTACATTGATGTGCAGGCAAACTTACGCTCATTAGATATGCAACATGCATTAGAAAAATTAACTGCAATGACGCGCTCAATAAAAATTTTAGGCTGCTACCCAGCTGATAATTTAGTACCTAGCGGTGTTGATAACTAAAAAACCGGTTGTATAACCGGTTTTTTAAAAGTATTAATAACAGTAAATTAACGACTAATATCATTAGCTTGTTGTAATAATGCATTACTTTCTTGCATTAACTGTTTAGCATCCTGACCAAACCAGTGACTAATTCTCTCGAATTGAGAAATAAACTTTTTCTTATCTCGATCTTTAAGCAATGACACCGAATGACCAAAACTTTGATAATATTTAATAATCAAATCAATGTTTTCATCGGATGTCATAATAATATCTGCATAAAGTTGTGGATCTTGAGCAAACAGACGTCCAACCATTGCTAACTCTAATCGATATATAGGCGATGAAAGAGTTAATAATTGTTGAAGATCGACTTTTTGTTCAGATAAATATTGTCCATAAGCAAAAGTAGTAAAATGGCGAAGCGCCTGAATAAATGCCATACATTTATCATGTTCCGTGGCATTAATTTTATGTAATCTGGCACCCCAAACCGTCAATTGTTCTAATAGCCATTGGTATGCTTGTGGATTTCTTCCTTCACAATAAATAATTACCTGTTTAGCAATGCTATTGATATCTGAGCCGAACATGGGATGTAAGCCGACAACAGGCCCATTATGCACTGATAACATAGCTTCAAGCGGTTGCTGCTTAATAGAAGAAATATCCATCAATAATGTATCTTCAGACAACTTCGGCAATCTATGGATAACTTCTATCGTTGAGTGGATGGGGACACTAATCATGACTACGGCAGCATTAGCCAATAATTTATCTGCTATATCCCAATCTTGTTCGCGCAGACTATAAACCTCATAGCCAGAGAGAGTAAATAATTGACTAAATAATTTTCCCATCCGACCTTCGCCACCCACAATAATAATAGGCCCTAGATCAGCATTTAGTTTTTTAAAGCCTTGATTATTTTCATGCTGGTATGATTCACGCATAATACGGCGTAAAATATCTTCAATCAGATCAGGGGCAATACCTATTTTTTCCGCTTCTTTGCGACGCGCTTCTAACATTGAAGCCTCGCGCTCTGGCACATAAATAGGTAACCCTTGTCGGCTTTTTACTTCACCCACTGCCGACACTAATTTCATTCTTTTTGCTAGTAATGCGAGTAATGATTTATCGATTTCGTCAATCTGTTGACGTAATTGTAGTAATTCTGCTGACATCAATTTACCTTGTATTAGCTTGCTTTTTCTAAGGTCTTAATACGCTCTTTAAGTACCGAGTGAATTTTAGTATGTAATTTTCTTAATATTGCGTCTGTTGTTTCCCAACTAATACAAGCATCAGTGACAGAAACGCCATATTTCATTTTAGAACGTAATTGTTCTGAAGATTGACTTCCTTCATTAATATGACTTTCAAGCATCATACCTGTAATTGACCGATTACCATGTGTTATTTGCTCTATAATCGATTCCACCACTAACGGTTGACGACGAAAATCTTTTCTCGAATTACCATGGCTACAATCAATCATTAAAGAGGGTAATAAATTAGCATTGCGCATCTGTATTTCACAATTTGCAATATCTTGCGCATTATAATTTGGCTTTTCCCCTCCCCTTAAAATAATATGACCGTCAGGGTTACCTTGCGTTTGTAATAAACAAACTTGACCTGATTGATTAATACCCATGAAGCAATGTGGCATCGCTGCTGCTCTCATTGCATTAATTGCCGTAACTAAATTACCATCAGTACCATTTTTAAAACCCACGGGCATAGAGAGTCCAGAAGCCATTTCACGATGTGTTTGTGATTCAGTTGTTCTAGCACCTATAGCGGACCAACTAAATAAATCGCCTAAATATTGTGGAGTATTTGGATCAAGTGCTTCTGTTGCTAATGGCAATCCCATATCCACAAGCGATAACAGTAAGTTACGTGCAATATGCAGCCCTTTTTCCATATCAAAAGAACCATCCATCATCGGATCACTGATCAGACCTTTCCAGCCGGTAGTGGTGCGAGGTTTTTCAAAATAAACCCGCATAACAATATATAAACTATCACCAAGTTCTGTTGCTAACTGTTTTAAACGATGGGCATATTCCAGCGCTGCATCCACGTCATGGATAGAACAAGGACCACAAATAACTAACAGCCGTGGGTCACGATGCTGAATAATATCAGCAATAATTCGGCGAGAATGAGTAATTATTTGCTGATTCTTGTGAGCCAATGGATAATATTTTTTCAGCTCTTTCGGTGTAATTAAAATCTGTTCATCAGAAATATTAACATTATTAAGCTCATCTTTTTGCATGATCATTATCTTTACCTGTTTAACTTTTTATCCTGCATTGCATTACACCGATTTGAGGTTCAGCTATACGATAACATGAACTGTAAATATTACAATCCATTGGTGACAACATATAGTAACATTTACTTTACCAATAAAATAAAAATGGAACAAAAATATATAATTAAATGAAAAATAAATAAAAAAATTTCAATTCTATTATTAAGAAAAATATTTTTATGTTTATAATAAATTACACAAAAGATTTAATAAAATAATGACTGATAATGCAATAAGCTGAAAAAAGATAATAAAAAAAGCTCGCAGTTTTGCGAGCTTTAAAGATTTTTAGGATGTAGCGAAAAGCGAATTATTTAGTATTCAAGCGCTCTTTAATACGAGCTGCTTTACCAGAACGCTCTCGCAGGTAATACAATTTAGCTCTGCGAACAGCACCACAACGTTTAACTGTGATACTATCTATAACTGGTGAATGTGTCTGGAATACCCGCTCAACACCTTCACCATTAGAAATTTTACGAACAGTAAATGCTGAATGCAAACCGCGGTTACGAATCGCGATAACCACGCCCTCGAATGCCTGCAAACGTCTTTTAGAACCTTCAACCACCCATACCTTAACTTCTACGGTATCACCTGGACGAAATGAAGGAATATTTTGCTTCATTTGCTCTTGTTCAAGCTGTTTAATAATATTGCTCATAATTACTCTCTTACCCTAGGTAAACTGATATATACAAGACAGTGTGATACAATGTCTCAATTAATACGTTGCTGTTCTTCATATTCCTGTTGGAATTCTGCCAACAACATTCTCTGCTCGTCAGTCAGAGCTAGGCTTGTTAGAAGTTCAGGCCTTCTAAGCCAAGTTCGGCCTAGTGACTGTTTTCTTCTCCAACGCTCTATTTCAGCATGGTTGCCCGACAATAAGACTCTCGGAACTTCCATACCTTCTAACACCTCAGGACGGGTATAGTGAGGACAATCAAGTAACCCAGTCATGAAAGAGTCCTCTTCCGCTGATGCATGATGACCTAATACACCAGGAATAAACCGGGAAATTGAATCGATCATGACCATTGCTGGTAATTCTCCTCCACTAAGAACATAATCACCAATTGACCATTCTTCATCAATTTCGGTTTCAATGATCCGTTCATCAATACCTTCATATCGACCACAAACTAAAATAAGCTTTTTATTTGCCGTCAATTGGCAAACACCTTGCTGATTAAGTTTGCGCCCCTGTGGTGAAAGATAAATTACTTTAACATCTTCACCGATCTCAGATTTTGCTGCATGAATGGCATCTCTAAGAGGCTGTACCATCATCAACATACCTGGACCGCCGCCATAAGGGCGATCATCTACAGTGCGGTGCCTGTCGTGAGTATAATCTCGCGGATCCCAACACTGTATATTCAATAGGCCATTTTTAACTGCGCGACCTATCACCCCATACTCGGTTATTGCGCGAAACATTTCTGGAAACAGGCTAATAATCCCAATCCACATCTTGCGTTCCACTCATTCAACCTACAACTGGCGTTTAAAAACCAGGATCCCAATCTACTTCAATTATCTTAGTAGTAAGATCAACGTTTTTGACCACCTGCTCATCAAGAAACGGTATCAACCGTTCTTTAATACCGAATGCATCTTTCAGATTTGCTTTAATTACCAGCACATCATTTGAGCCTGTTTCCATTAAATCCTGAACAAAACCCAAACTATAACCTTTAGTAGTTATGACTTGGCAACCAATCAGATCTTTCCAATAATACTCATTACCTTCAAGTACAGGTAGTTGTGCTGAATCAACGATAATTTCGCAATTAGTCATTGAGTTAGCAGCACTTCTATCATCAATATGCTTTATTTTGATGATAATATCTTGGTTATGATGCTTCCAACCTTCTAATTCCAGTTGTTGCCACTGACCAGAACGTTGAATAAACCAAGGCTGATACTCAAATATATCTTCGGTATATTCGGTGGATGAAAAAACTCTGAGCCAACCACGAATGCCATGCGCAGAGCCTAATTTTCCTAATACAATAGGATTAACAGGGATCTTAAGGCAAACCTCTTTGCTCATCACCACCACCGTAGTAAATTAAGCAGCTTTTTTTGCTTGTTTGATCAGTGTCGAAACACGATCAGAAACTGTTGCACCTAAACCAACCCAATGCTCTACACGATCTAAATCTAAACGTAATTCTTCCGCGTTACCTGATGCGATAGGGTTAAAAAAACCGATACGCTCAATAAAGCGACCATCACGTGCATTACGGCTATCAGTGACAACGATTTGATAAAATGGACGCTTCTTTGCGCCACCACGAGCTAAACGAATTGTTACCATAACATCCTCATTAGTTAACAAAACAACCAGACTCTATCGAGGAATAGAGTCTGGTTGTCATATAAAAAGCCCCAAGATTCTACTCTTTTTAAGATAAAAAGCAATCAAAAGTACGAATTGTTTATTTAATGCTTAGTTGTTAACCGCCAGGGAAACCCGGTGGCATCATACCTTTCATCCCGCGCATCATCTTAGCTAATCCGCCTTTTTTCATTTTCTTCATCATGCGTTGCATATCATCAAACTGCTTTAGTAGCCGGTTAATATCCTGTACCTGTGTGCCAGAACCAGCTGCAATGCGTCTCTTGCGTGATCCTTTAATAATTTCTGGTTTTTGTCGTTCTTTCGTGGTCATCGAACTAATAATCGCTTCCATTCTGACCAACATATTATCATCCATTTGTGATTTAACCGCATCAGGAACTTGGGATATACCTGGCATTTTACTTAGCATACTCGCCATACCACCCATATTGCGCATCTGTTTAAGCTGCTCAAGAAAATCATTTAGATCAAAACTATTCCCTTTTTTAAGTTTATTAGCAAGCTTCTCCGCCTTTTCACGGTCAACTTTGCTTTCTATCTCTTCAATCAGCGATAAGACATCGCCCATACCAAGGATACGAGAAGCAATCCTGTCAGGGTAAAAAGGCTCTAAGCCCTCGATTTTCTCCCCTATTCCCAAAAATTTAATGGGTTTACCGGTAATATGACGGATTGATAATGCGGCACCACCACGAGCATCACCATCAATTTTCGTTAATATGACACCGGTTAACGGCAATGTTTCATTAAAGGACTTAGCGGTATTAGCCGCATCTTGCCCGGTCATTGCATCAACAATAAATAGGGTTTCAATTGGATTAATGGCGCGATGGATCGCCTGAATTTCTTCCATCATGGCTTCATCAACATGTAGACGCCCAGCAGTATCGATGATTAGCACATCATAAAATTTTAATTTTGCATGTTGTAGCGCATTAGTCGCAATCTCAACAGGTTTCTCACTTGAGGTGGATGGAAAAAAATCAATTCCGACCGTTTGAGTGAGTGTTTCTAATTGCTTAATAGCAGCAGGACGATAAATATCAGCAGAAACGACTAAAACTTTTTTCTTCTGTTTTTCTTTTAATAATTTTCCTAATTTAGCCACAGTGGTAGTTTTACCCGCACCTTGCAAGCCAGCCATAAGAATAACGGCGGGCGGTTGTATGGCTAAATTTAAAGCGCTGTTCTCCTCACCCATCGCTTTAGTGAGCTCATTTTGCACAATTTTAACGAATTCTTGGCCTGGTGTTAGACTTTTATTGACATCTTGACCTACTGCACTTTCTTTTACCGATTGAATGAATTCGCGTACGACTGGCAAAGCAACATCAGCTTCTAATAGCGCCATGCGAACTTCACGTAATGTTTCTTTAATATTGTCTTCAGTCAATCTTCCACGGCCACTAATATTGCGCAATGTACGCGAAAGTCTGTCAGTTAAATTATCAAACATGTGCTTAACTCAATTCTGTTAAAGGGATCTGCTGTCAGTTAATTTTTTATTATAACACGATGATAATTCAATCTCTGCATCGAGTTTCATAAGAATAGTGATCAACAGTTGGAGGCAATGCTGGCAAACGCTATACTAACTTACTTACATTTAATAAATTAGCTAATTAATAACATTATGTCAGTATTCGCTATTATCGCCATTAGTTCCTATTTTTTGAGTGTGCTACTCATTATGCCAGGTTTAGCTGGTAAACAACAAATTTACGCCAGGCTGACACTCGTATTAGCGGTTATTGCTCTGGTAAGCCATGGTATCGCATTAAAAACATTGATCTTTGTTAGAGAAGGCCAGAACTTAACCTTGTTAAATTTAGGCTCTACCGTCAGTTTGTTAATCAGTATTATTATGACCATTGTTGCCTTTAATGGCCGCGCCTGGTTCCTATTACCGATCGTTTATAGTTTGTCTATTATCAACTTATTATTAGCAACCATTATGCCTGGTGAGTTTATCACCCACCTAGAAGCAAGTGTGACAACTTTTATTCATATCGGGCTAGCATTATTAGGCTATGCAACCCTGATTATTGCCGCTTTATATGCACTACAATTAGGTTTATTAGATTATCAATTAAAAAATAAAAAATTAATATTTACACCGGATATACCACCATTAATGGTTATTGAGCGTAAAATGTTTCACATTATCCAAGTTGGGGTCATTTTACTAACCCTTACCCTCGGGACAGGAATGATTTTTATGGATAATGTTTTTAATAAAGAAAACATCCATAAAGCTATTTTATCCATTTGTGCTTGGGTAATTTACCTTATTTTGTTATGGGGTCACTTTCATCACGGATGGCGCGGTAGAAGGGTAATCGTTTTTAATCTGATTTGCGCATTCATTTTAACATTGGCTTTTTTTGGTAATCGATTGCTACTTCATGTAGTAACCATTTAATTTTTAGATTAATTTACAATTAACTGATGAACAACATAGGAATTTTACCTTGGAGCAAGTCTCAACCAGTACTTTAATCATCATACTTATTGTCATGATTATTTTATCAGCCTATTTTTCTGCCTCTGAAACAGGAATGATGACACTTAATCGATATCGATTGCGTCATTTAGCCAAACATGGCCATCAAGCTGCTCGCCGCGTTGAATCATTATTGAAACAGCCAGATCGCTTAATCAGTCTTATTTTGATTGGTAATAATCTGATTAATATTTTAGCCTCATCGCTAGCAACCATTGTCGGAATGAGACTTTACGGCGATGTTGGGGTTGCTATTGCTACTGGTATCTTAACTTTTGTGATCCTGGTTTTTGCTGAAGTGTTACCCAAAACCATGGCGGCACTCTATCCAGAAAAAGTGGCTTTCCCTAGTAGTATTCTCCTTAAACCACTACAGAAATTGATGTTACCCGTAGTTTGGTTATTTAACACTATTACCCTAATGTTCATGCATTTCTTTGGTATTAAATCACCCATTATCAGTAGCGATGCGATTAGCAAGGATGAATTGCGTACGATTGTTAATGAATCCAAAAGTAAACTTTCTCGCCGTAATCAGGATATGTTGATCTCAATCTTAGATTTAGAAAAAGTTACCGTCGGCGACATTATGGTTCCTCGCAATGAAATCGTTGGGATTGACGTTAATACCGAATGGAAATCGATTATCCGCCAATTAACACACTCGCCACACGGCCGAATTGTCCTTTACCGAGATACCCTTGATGATATTATCGGTATGTTGCGCGTGCGTGAAGCTTATCGACTGATGGTCGAAAAGAAAGAATTTAACAAGCAAAACTTAATCAGAGCGGCTGATAAGATTTATTTTATTCCAGAGAGTACGCCATTAAATATACAACTAATAAAATTTCAACGTAATAATGAAAAAGTAGGGATTATTGTTGATGAATATGGTGATATTCAAGGACTGGTAACGGTAGAAGATATTCTTGAAGAGATAGTTGGTGATTTTACTACCTCAATGTCGCCCAGTTTAGCCGAGGAAGTTTTACCACAAACCGATGGGTCTGTATTAATTGATGGTACTGCTAATATACGAGAAATCAATAAAGCTTTTGATTGGCACTTACCTGTTGACGGCGCTAGGACTATTAATGGTTTGTTATTAGA
>UXGC01001875.1:0-16023 GCA_900480045.1 Eurytoma adleriae | reverse complement strand
GTGGCTGCGCTCCCAGGCTACATAGTAATTTTTACCAGAATTATAGTTATATTTCTAAAACTTTTTTCTCAGTGTATACAAAATAATTTAACCGTTACTATAATAGTTCATTAAAATCGATAACAGAAAGATATCAAATATATATTTTCTCGTAGCGAGAATTTAACATTTCAAACTCGATTTTCTACTATTAATAAAAAACTAAAAAAAATTTAACAAAAAAATTCGACAAACTCATATTGGTACCCAAAAGAGTCCTAACAACGGAAACCATCAACGGAATCTCTAAAACAAAGGGGAAAAAGCAAGGGAAGGAAAAGATCATCTAACAAATCCTCGGTTCTCCGTAGCAATCGCTTAACCAGCAGATCGATCCAATCTCCGAGTGACTGCTCGGTCTCTCCGCGCGACCTAATGTACACACACACGCGCGCGCGGGTTGGGGAACAAAGGGCCGTGCCCCGGAGCTCGGGCACAATAGCCCCCCGGGCGAAATCCGATCTCCGCGCCGTCATCGTCATCCCCCTCCGAGGAAATTTTCGCGCGCGCGCACGCCCCGGGGATTGGTCCTCGATTCGCCGGGGGGTTGCGAGATCGCGACCAATGATAGCGCCGCAGCTGCCCTCCCCCCCCTGCCGCCGAAAGCGGAGACGCGTCCCTTTAAGTATCCTGGGAAAAAGGAGGAGCGCGGCGAAAGCCTTTGGCCCGGAGCCCCGGGGGTAGGGGCGCGCCACCCCTTCGATTTTCACGCGCCACCCCGACGATCGCCGGGGCTGATAGCGCGGGAAATTCCTGCGGGGTTGGCTGGACGCGTGTGTACTCCTTCTTTTTTGTCGGCGGTTCTTTGGGATTGTTATTGCGGGAGATAAACAAAATTCGAGTTTTTTCTTTACGAAAGAAAGTGTGAACAAAATTCGAGCGCGGAATAGGCATATTTTTTATGGAAAAGGACAGTATAATACCTGTTTTAAGTGTCGAATGTAATTTAATTTTTTTTTTTGCTTTCGAGACTGCAGAGAGTTTCAAACCCTCTAAAGTTGAATTGGTGAAAAACCTCCAAATGCACTAAAAATTAGTAAAATATGCTTCACTATAATAAATTGATGATTAACAGGACACACTTCACTATACTAATTTTTCAGCATTTAGGCTTTTTTCTCTAATTCAACGATAGAGTAAATATAAAACGCATCTTCAATTTTACCATTCTTTAAATATCCTAGATTTTTTCGTATATGTAGTATCAATTATATCGTATATATAGATATAATTGATGTCATATATATCGCATATATAGTATATATAGTATCAATTTCTCCAAACCATCGATAAACGTATCGGAAAACCAGAAATAAAGGACCGAAGCAGCCGCGAAGGTAAAACTTTTATTTTCGACGTATGTACAAAAGTGAGGACCTCGGGTACCAAGTTACTGTTCGTCGAGAGAGTTTTCCGCTGTCGAGCGGGCGCCGTGCATATTTCAGGGCACGTCCGTCGCGACCTACGTGTCTTAATAAATTTCGAGGCGGGAAAATAAAGGCGCGAGCGCGCGTGTCGCTGATGCTACTTTTTTTCGGCGCGGCCAGACCGTACACACGACGATGTGTCACGGACGAGCGCAGGCTTTACCTTTAGCTGACCGAAGCGGGTGTACGTACATTTTTATTTTTTTATGTTATTTTATTTTCAAAATTAAACGGGCAAAAACTTCTTACAATTGAATAACAAGAATAATATTTAAGCTAAAAGGAAGCACAGAAAGACTTGACTGATGACTTCTGAAAAGAGAAGGGAGACAATTCCAATTTCGTTTTAGACGATTCAATGTCGTATATAAAAGCCGGTATTGGATTTGGAGTTATTCTCTAGAATAACTAGAAAATTCGTTAAGTTAAACGTAAATAGTCATGAAATAGGTGCAAGGACTTTATAGTCTGAAGACCAAAACTATAGTAGCTACGTCAGAGTAATCGTGGTCAACCCTATGCATGGGTCGATCTGCTTTAACTTGTTAAGTACCGTAACAATTTATGCTGTACTCCTTCCAACTTCTTAATAAGTACATCTGTGAAGGGAGACCAAATCTGAGATCCGTAAAGAACAAACATGTACAAACCAACTGTGTCCAACTGGATTGCTTCCCTTATAAAACGAAATAGTACAATATTTACTGATGTTTAAAGGAAGAATTATAATCATTTATAACAGACTATTCGAACATCAGACAATACAACAAATTTTTCGGATCTTTTATGAATCGTCATGTTGAATTTTTTTTGATAATTTTTAATGAAGCTTTTCGTACTATCGATACCAGCTGGAAATGGTTACGAAAAATGTTTGAACTGAAACTTAAGAAACTGAGTGTCCCTGGTAGAAAATTCACCATAAATTGACCATAACTGGTCAATAAAAAAGTCGATTGACCATAAATTGACCAATTTATGATTAATTTTCTACCAGGGATAGCTTAAAGTTTCTAAACTGGTCACTAAATAACGAAGGCGAAAAGTGTGTTAAACCAATCGATTATGTGACTTCTGCAACAAACGTGCACAATCGTAGACGATTTAGATGCCGAAGGTGCAACTGAATTAACTCCGAAATATATTATAGAAGCAAAAGCAAAGGGAGCGGTGATTTTTTCAATTAAAGAACGATCGACTAGCGGGAGCGAAACGCGAGTAATGGCAAATTTTGACAGGGGGCATTAAGGATTATATACATTGTAGCAACTGGCCTCGGTGATAAAGAACCTCGCGCGCGAGGGAGAGACGCTCGGCGACGCGGGAGGAGGAGGGAGAGTCGAAGCCACTGGAACAGGTTTCTGCACCGTACACGGCTACGTACTCGCGTATACGTGGTGTTCAGGCTTTTCTTGCTCCCCTCTCTCTCTCTCTCACTCCCTCTGTGTATAAGCCACGAGCGGCCGTACGGGTACCTATGCGCGCGACGAGAGAGACCTAACAGAAAATTCGCCTAATTAACTCGCCTAATGGCCGCTTAATTAAAGCGAGCGGTCCGTGTTTAATCGCTCGAAAAGCCGCGAAAAAGGCGAGCGTCGCCTCCTTTTTCCGCGAGCTTTCCCGCGGCTTCGTCTAACTGTCGCGCGGATGTCCGTGACTCGCCGGCGCGATGCTTCATTTTTATGGTACGGCGAAATGCCTAACTTTCTTGTACGGATTTTTTAACGATCCCAATAAAGATCGCAATAAATAAATTGATGGATATTTCGTTACGAGGCTTTATCGAACTGCAGACGTAAGAAAAAAATATTGCTGGTTGAGGTCATTAATATTCTGGTAAGACCTATTTTATACGGTATTATATATAGTTGTTCCTTTTGTAAAATGTATTATGGTTTGTATCGATATTTGAAATATGAATAGTATACATTTTCGATAAATCGAAATTTTTAATGCCGCGCATTACTACGACACTACTCGATACTATATATCACAATGATACTCAAAATTAAAGCTGGTCACCTATTTTTTCTTTTTTTTAATTTGACATTTATTAACAAAAATATCGTGTGCCGAAATTATGGGTATCGTCACGATATTACACCGTATAGATATACTTCGGCGTAGTGACGTCACGATCACAGTAAATTTTATCCATCTATATCTTTGTTAACAAACGTTTAATTGAAAAAGGAAAAAATACGTGTCGCTTATTTTTTGCAGTATTCTATCAGTCGGATATAATAGAATTTTTCACTTTTCTTCCCAATTTCAAACTTTTTCTTTCACACACTGGTAGAAAAATCCAGGAGAGTTTCCTTAAATTTGAGGAAATTCTCCTTTTTCATATATCAGGTGTTTCTCCTACGAAAATAGGAAAAACACTTAAATGAAAAAGAAGAAACTCCTAAGCGAAAAATTTTCTAGAGTTTCTCCTTTTTCGTTTTTTTCGTTTAGGAGCTTCTCCTTTTCTGTTTAGGAGACTTTCCTATTTTTGTAGGAGAAACATCTGATGCACGAAAAAGAAGAATTTCCTATAAGTTTTTAGGAGAATCTCCTGTAAGTTTTTAGGAGAATCTCCTATAATTTTTAGGAGAATTTTCTGATATTTAAGGTAAAGTCTCCTGGATTTTTCTATATCAGTGTACACGCAACTTTACTTTTATCAATTTCCTTCCTGAATAACCACCCAAACCCATCGTCACCTCCTATACGCGGATCAATCAGATCCCATAATCAACGAAAAGAAAATCCCTCGCAGCCTCCCCGCGCGTGCGATCGATTTCCCGAAATAATCGGCGACGCGCATCGGCGGAAAAAGGCCGCGGCGCGATCGGCTATCTCCGGCGCGCGCACCGTCCCCCGGGGTTATCCGGGCCGGCATCGCGGAAAACGAATAGTCCCGGGTGTCCGGGCTACCGGGCGTGCGCGCGCCTGCGCATTGTGTGTCGCCCCCCTGCTCAAGGGCACCGTAGGCTTCATATACATGTCCGCGCGTGCGTCGCCACCGCGTAAATCTCGCGGCTCGGCAGGCGCGGCATTCCTCCGGAGGCGCGAACGCAAACCGGCCGATAGATGCTGGAGATTGCAGACTTTGTTTCGGATTGATACTCGCCGGCCTTTAGTTTGCGGGAAAACGTCGCTTTGCAGATTTTATCGGGTTCTACTTTCTCGAAAAATTTTAAAATTTGAGGAAAATGTTTTTAGGATGCGGTTGGCCTCTTTATGTGTGTACACTTTCGTGTCCTAATGGAGGATACTTATCCTAGTTGCAAGTTTTTAAATTAAGAGTAAAAAGAAAGAGGATGTAAGAGGGCATGAGAAGAAGAGATTTATAAAGAAAATTGATCATTCAAGATTAGTAGATATATAGTTACTTTTAAAATATGAATCAGTGAAACTTACTCGATTTGAGTAAAAAAAATGAACCATTAGAATTTACCCTGGTAGAAAATTAATCATAAATTGGTCAATTTATGATCAATCGCTTTCTTTATTGACCAGTTATGGTCAATTTATGGTGAATTTTCTACCAGGGTAGGCAGGCTCTTTTTTTACTGATTTTTAACTCAAATAGAGTGATGTTTTCAATTATTCCTTTTTCTTCATTATCAGAGTATTTGGCAATTAGAAAATGTAACATTTGTTAAAGTGACCAGTACACAAAATTTTTTAATTTTTGCGAGTTTTTCATATATGGTGTTAGTAAAGACTAGTATATATTTATAATGTTAATTTTTAACGAACATTTTTTTCCTTGTACTAACGAGTCTCGTCGTTTTTAACTTATAAAGACCTTCTTGTCCTCTCAAGAATACACGGGCACCGCAGCTCCTAATTAGAGTTAAAAAATAAAGGGAAGTCTTCATATATCAACTACCTCGACTAAATTCGAATACATTCCTTTTTTTTATCATCCAAACTATTTCCCTTCTACATTTTACCATATGAATTAAAAATTTCAAAAAAAAGAACAATACAGAACTATACAAGTCTCCCCAAGGACTCCGTTCTAAAAATACGCCTCGCAAAGATCAGCGAGAAGAAACGAAAGTCGCGGTGTCTAGGAGGCGAGCACACCGCACACACGGACATCGGCGATTCACACTTGGCGCGAGCGGGGTCGAAGGCGCGCATCGCGCGCGGAGCGGCAGACGACGACTGAATTATGTACCAGATGCAAATGGCCGCTGCTCGGGCGCATTGTCCGGCGCGCGCGCCTCGTGTCCCATCCGTCTTTCGGCTTTCTTGAAAATTCTCCTCGTGAAATCGGGAATTTGCATCGTTCACACTTGCGAGAGAGGAGGACGCGACGATCTATCGCGCCTTTCGCGCCAAGGGGAAAAGTGGGTAGTGCGCCTTTTTTTTTATCCGGCGTCACGAGCGTTTTTTATCCGGGGGATATTTGATGTACGGCGCGCACAAATACTCGGGATTCTTCGATACAGTGAGGTACGTATTGTTGCTGCGGTTTTATGTTGGTCTGAAATGTATTTTAGAAATTATTATTTCAAATTTCGCGCGCTTTCTTACATAAAAAAAAATTATTTTTTCAAATTTCGCGCGCTTTCTTACACTAATAAAAAAAATTATTGTTACTAAAGAAAACTTAGTTGATTCAAGTAACATTTACTTGAATTAAAATAATATTTACTTGGATCAACTGAAATTTACTTAAATCAAGTAAAATTTATTTAGTAACAATAAGCTTTTTTTTGAAGTGTATTTATAATTTTTTTGAAGTGTATAGACGTTTTTGGAGAAGGTTTAATGAATTAATTGACATAACTTATGGATTCAATAATATTCACAACTTAATAATTTATAAATTATACCAAAACGCTTTTTCTCCAACTTTATGACTTTATGAAAAAAAGATAACAAAAAAAAACACGACTTTTTTAATGAAGCGACACAGAAAAGAGGTACAAAAATCAAAAACTATCCTTGCGACAACTACTAACAGATCTTCCACTAATTAAAAAAAAAACCACAGTGAGCACTACCTAGTCTCATTAGCATAATTGAACAATAGCCCGGGCGTCAAAAAATCACCGCCAATATCGCGGACTTACGGTCCAGGAGACTCGGATGTTCTCCAGTCGATCGACGAGAAAAAAAAAAGGAGGCCGGGATAAAGAGAGAAAGAGGAGCGAGGAGAGATCGCCTTCTCTCCTCGCAGCTACTTCTGTCGGACCAATTAGATGGGCGTACGCTGGCTGCCGAAATAAATCGCGCGCTCGCGCTCGGCCCCCGTAAACCCTATTAACTTGTAAATTGCTTCCGACTGTGGGCGAAAGAAGCGGCATAAATTTCTGCCGGAGGTAGCCGCTCGCTGCCTCTCACTCCGCGCCGCCGCCGCTACCCAGTACATAAATACCGGCGAGATATGAAATTACGCGCGCCTCCGATCCGGCTCGTACTTAGCTGAATTAATGCATCTTCGCACCCCACCCCCCTTCACCCTCCACATCTCGCGTCACCGTAAACTCAGCGGCCGATTATTAATTAATTACATTCGCGCGGCCCGCTTTCTTACGAAATGAAAATGATGGAAACGTAAATAAGTCCGCTCTATACATACATACGTACATATATGAGTGTGTGTGTTTGTGCACTGAGAGAAAAGCTTATTGTTACTATAAACAAATCTTACTTAAATTAAGTAATGTTTACTTGGATTATAGTGATATTTACTTGAAATAAGTAAAATTTATTTAAATCAAATAAAATTTATTTAGTAATAATAAATTTTTCTCTCAGTGTGTGTGTGTGTGTGCGTGTGTGTGTGTGTGTGGGTAAAATATCAGAGTATCTCTCGGCAGTCCGCAAATCAGATCCTCGTTCGAAGTCGAGAAAACTTGATCTCGAGCCTCTTTCGATCTCGGTCCCTTCGATTCTTTGAAGATCGTATATATGTTTTTTTTTGTTCGCCGGACTAACGGCGCATTCCGCGCACTTCTAACGCGGAGAAACAAACAGTCGTCCCGCTAGGCCGCGGCGCGAGTCCGATCGATTTGTCAGAGAGCTGGCCCCGACAAAAAAGTGTCAGTCAAAGTCTCCCGGGGGACGAGTTGGATGTATCTGGAACGGGCGCGATATTAATCGACGGGAGGTGCGCGCGCGTACAATCGAGCGCGGCCCCGAACGTACCGCACCGTTATACATGTAACGCGCGAGAGGAGAGTGAGAGGAGAGAGACGATGGAAAAAAAAATGAAGGCGGAGGAGGAAAGTTCGGGGCCGCGAAGCTCGATCGATCATCGCCGCGACGCCGGGGAAACAATGCGCGCGCCCGGGCTGCCGTCGCCGCGACGGAATGTTACGTATGCCGCCCGTTCGAGTTGTCTCAATTTCGGTGCCTCCTTTTTCTTTCGGTCGACACGGATTTCGTACGCTTCGAGGCTTCGAAAACCTTTTTTTTTGGTACACTAATGTACGTGAGTCGTTTGGTATGTGTGTTAAGAAATTTTTAGCAAAATTTATGCAGAATTGTATGTTTAGTAAAAATTGATTTAAAGTAATATATAGTTCAGTAATTCATATCTGATGTATGCGACTTATATATTTATACATTTTTTCTAAAACGCATAAGAATAACTTTAGCAATGAATATGTACAAGTAAAAATTTCACTCAAATTTAAGAGCGTGTCAATTTTAGCATTAATTTCTACTTTTCAGTAGAATAAAATTTATTAAAATTTATTAATTAAACAGCCAGAATTAAATTCAAATGGCTTTTACAGTACTTTCTATAAGAATATATACCTATATATATGTACATACTTCTTTTAGAGTATAAATTCGAATAAATATAAATAAAAAGAAAAAAAAATGAAAAAAAAAGATAAAAATGTGTGTATAGAGATTTCGCGATTTATCGAAAGAGATGAGAGATCCACGGCGCGGCCATTAAATCAACGAGCGTCCATTGCGCAATGCGCGCGCCCGCTCCCCCGATAAGCATTAAACGGAAACGCGAAACTCGCGGCACAAAGGGACTCTATTCTCTCGCGACAAAGAGACAATCCAGGCCCGCTGGAGAGTAGGGGGGCGCGAGCCTCGCGATTGGTCGCCCGACCAGCAACCCCCTTTTTTCGGATCCGCACGCACGCACGTATATACGTATATATACTTATATATATATATATATATATATATGTATATGTGTACATACAGAGGGACGCGCTCCTGGTGTCCGGTGTAAAAAAAAAGGGAAAGAGGGAGAGAGACCGAAAATTTCCCAGCTGCCGCGCGAGCGCGCTATCCGACCGGAGGATCAAAGATGGCGTGTGGCGAGCTCAACCCTTGCGCCTATCGGCGCCCCATCGAGCCACCCGGGCATTATGGCACGAGAGGCGTGCTTCGCTAGGAACGTTTCTACGGGTCTTTGTCCCTAAACTTTTTTTTATAGTTTTTACGCTCGCTTCGCTCCTCAAGTATCTGTTTATAATACGCACTTTATAAAAAAGTATATACAAATATATGTATACACTCATGAATTACGTAATTTTATAAAATAAATGTATGAATTTTATAAAAAATGTATATCGTAATTAAATATGAAACTGTGGAAAAGATTCTCAAAATTTTTAAGAAAAAAGATAGAACGAACTTTCTATACATTTTGGCTACTGCTAATTTTTTGTACTCGAGTAAATTGAATAAAAAAAACGTATTTCCCATTAGCGAACTAAAAATACTACAGAAGTCACTCATTAATTTCGAAGGTAAACAAAATAAAAAAGTGAAAATAAAAAGAAGAATCAACACGTCCAACTGGTCGTCGCGTCTACTCCTGTTTATATTTCCCGCCCGAAATAGCTCAATTATTCGTCGTCCATGCAGCCGCGTATCCCTTAATCGCCGGGGCGCTATTTACATTTCTATATAACCGGCGGCCTCTCCACCGCCTAGATCTTATCTCGCGGGCCTTTTTTTTTTTATTTTCGTCCGCATTAAGGATCGACGCACACACGACACATCTGCGAACGAGAGACGTTGGACTCCCCGGGCGGAGCCTCTCCCCCGTACTTAAAAAAAGGAGAGAAAAAAAAGCGCACATTGTGCGAAAGACATATGTCACCCGCACGGCGCTTCAAAACCGTCCGGGGCCCCATTGTCTACCGGCGCGGCCCCCAGATTGACCGGCGCGATACGCGCGAAGACGCGGCCGAAAATCGACGCGCGCAAAAAAGAAAAAAAAAAACGAAAAACGAAAGGAAGTGGAGATACGCGTGAAAACACGGGATAGAGGCGCGAGCCGGGCCCGCCCACCCGTCACTCACGCGGGGAAAGTCCGACGACCCCCCGAGCTTCCGATAATTTGGCCCGTTACGTAAGGACCGACCCTCCCCTTCTCGTCGCCGCTAATGAGACACGAACCGTGGGTTCCTTAATTTCTTTTTTTTTTTCGTCGGTAAACATTAGGAGGTTCGACTACCTGTTCGATCGGGGTGAGTTTTGCAGAGAGGGATGTGGGAGGTACGGAGAGCGGCGAATCGAATTCGCGTAAGTCATACGGGCTTATCGACCAATCCGTTGCCTCGGCACTTCCGCTTTCCCTTGCACCCGGCGGTGCATCCGAAATGCGCCCCGCGCTATCGATTAATCAAGCCGTTCCCCTCCTACCCGCATATACACACTCGCCGGCCATTTTCTTCGCCGGGCGCCTCGGAGCTGCCCGGTGATTGACGCGAAATGCTCGTTTATTTTTTTTTTCTTTGGACATTCCGGTCATTTAATAGGGAAGTGTGGAGACTGTCAATTTGTTTCTTTAATTGGAGAAGCAATGAAAATTAAAGTTTAAAAATTATTATTGCGAGGGCTGTATTATATAAATGGTATAGTCATATATTGGTATTCTACTTGTTCAATTATGTATAGATATTTCGTTCGCGAACTCAATTATATACTTTCTCTTCACTTTTTTTTGAGTTATTATATAATAAATAAAAAAATAAATCAACATATAATTTAAAGTACAATTAGAAAATTAAAGCTTCATATTAAATTCATTATTCTATTTAAATAAACCAAAATTAAACTAAAATATAAAGTTCGTAAAAAAAATTTTGAATTTTGGCGCCATTAGCCACTCAAATGTCTTTTTTTCGAGGCTCCACAACATCCTGCCATCGTTTTTAAAAGAGAGGATTAATCTGGATGAATTTTTCATAACGAAATGAGTGTTACATATTTCCTTATAATTGTTAATCAATTACTTTTACGAATTAAAACTGCCCAAAAAACTAATTGATCATAATTTATGGTAAAAAATACTTTTGATCTCTTCTATAAAATCTAGTCTTTCAAATACCGCAATTATGCAAACAATCATCTTTCTTCAATTTCGTTTCAACCGGTTAAAGCCACGTGTTCAGTACAAAACAGCGAAATATTCCACAAAATGATCCATATGTAGGATATAATAAACAATAGACGGAAAGGGTACTCACCAGGCGTCGCTTGGGTTTGATCAGCGGTCGATTCTGTCCGTTCATCTTGTAGTAGAGTCCGCAGGCGTTGCAGAGGTAGTGGCCGGTGCCGTCCCGTCGCCACAGGGGTGTCGACGTCGCGCCGCAGTTGACGCACTCGCGACCTTCTGCTCGTCGTAAAACGGGCCCCGAAAAAAGGTAAATTCTCGTTAGTTTACCGCATTGTTTTCGTAGAAGCTATGAAACATCGACGAGAGCAAACAGCATTCCGTTGAGTGCTCGCGATAATTTCATCTTCAAATTTTAATTTCGAACGAACGGTTCGCGACACACTTCCTTTTTCCAATTTAAAGTGTACCCGAAAGTAATTTTTTTAAGTTACATACATAAAACAAAATATAATTATTATTATTTGCAAGTCATGATTAATGACAAATGATTATGTGTACATTTTCTTATAATTTTTGCGCCAACATGATTTATTAATGTGAAGGGAGTACTCTGAATAGGTAATAAATTTAATCTTTTAGGTAATATGCAAATAAAGCTGATCTCCCACAAGATAATGTATTAAAATATATAAGCTAAAATCCTTCTATAAATTTATACGTAAATAATTAAACAAAGATTGAAAGTGAAATTACCAAAAAAATCTTTACCGATCGTTCGAAGCAAAAATTTGGAAGCACACAAAGTGAAAAGAACAAGCGTCAGACAGCAGCGTTTAAATTTTAAGTTCAAATGCCGAGCGCATTTCCAGAAACTCCTGTAAGAATTCCACATAATCAGGAGTCCCGAAAGTGCGCCCGGCTTTAGAAAGAAGAGGAACAGATATATATGTAAAACTACGGCGAGGGCTGGCGCCCTGCCACCCAGCCACCAGTGAGTAAAATTATATAGGCATGCAAACAGCGGACAGACCATCAAGCGATTACCAGAGCAAAAAGCAGAAGTCCCTCAAATACGTTATAGTATAACACAACTGCGGGGATGCGCAATTAATGGCTGAAATGTCGCATACCCAAGTGGTATTAGTATATTCAGGGTATCACAGTATATATATAGATTTAGCGCGATGAGGGGGTCGGAGGGGTGTAGGGAGGGGTGCAGGGATTTCCGCGGCTTGCCGCGGCTGGAGGATCCGTGGCTTGTAACGTCATCTCGTCGCTTTTCTCATTTTTCCCCTTGGTTGAACTGCCGCCTCGCTCACCCTCCGTGAGACTCATTGAATGAAAGGGAGATCCTCTCCCCTCGCAGCTTCCGCCTCGATCAAAGACTTGCGTTTGATTTAATTGTCCCGTTTAGTTTCTTCAAGATTACACTCATACGAAGTCGTCGTCGTAGTCGTCGTCGTAGTGTTCATGTTATTTTTTTTTCTTCTTTTTATTTATTTTCTCGTTTGAAATATCGTGTACGCGGCGACGCGAATTTCGCATATAGTCGACCTCGCGTGACAGCCTTCACTTTTGATTTCTCGCGCTCCGGATTTTCCCGGCGCGATGTTGTGTGGGTGTGTGTCGAAAGGCGGTCCAATTAGCCGGCGAGCCATTGTTGGGCCGTTTTCGCGGAAACTCGGTCGATTATTCGTAAGTCGCGCGCGCGCCTCTCTCCGACGGAAAAAATGCTCGGCGCCAAAAAAATGTAGGCATATGCACCCAGAGCGCTTGACTTGGTACTCGAAGAAAAATGTTGCATTTTCAGTTACTGTGGTCTCTGCTGAAGCTAGAAAGAATTCGGGAAGTACAAAAATGTGCTATACTTTGGTAGAATAGAAAAATCGTCAGTTTTTGGCCAGTTATTGGCTAAAAGCTGGTAATTTTTGTCTTCGACCAGTAACTGGTCAGTTTATGGCTTCTGCATATTGGTGATTTCTACTGTAGTTATTAAATTTACTATATATAATTTACTACTATAATTTAAATTACAGTAAAACTTGCTATTAACTTTATTAAAATTTTGCTATTCAAGTTTGTCCTCGCTTTAGTAAAGACTGCAGTAACATTTAATGGAACTTTTTTTATCGGCGTACAGCGTCGTGATTATAAAAAATGTCAAAAAAGAAAAGGTAGCCACACCACATTGAAAAATTGATGGTTTGAAAAAAAAAGAGAAAAAATATAAACTCGTGCTCTCGTGTGAGTATAGTGTTTGTATCACTCAACTTTGTTACGACCACAGGTGCGCGCTTTCGTGGGTGCCACTCCAATAAAAAAGTAGAAAAAACGTGGTGACGAAAAAAATTCAGTGAGGCAAAATACAAAAAATCGTGATAACGTCCTCGTTCACACAGACACTGGCGTATATAGGCACGAGCGCATTTGACATGGTGAACCAAAAAGAAATATATATACTCGAGCGGTTACGGAACAAACGCGCGTCTGTGTGTGTTTCTCTCTCTGTGAGGTGGTCATAATACGCTCAAGTGTCGGACGTACAAATAGTACTGTAAGCGTTGGACGACCGCCACCGAAAGCTCGTGGAGGGGAAATCAAACAAAAACTTAATTGTTCGGAACCAAAAGAAATCATATTTGTAAGGGTACAAAAGCAACAGAAACTCGTGTGAAACAATAGTGTAACAGGTGTGGTTAAATAAGTAAATTAAAATCTGCCTCAGGTGTGAAAGGTCTTGTTCGAAATTAAAATAACCCGAACTAATCTACATTAAAATGTACCCTCTAAATCTGATATGTGAAAAGTGTAAAATTCACGTACAAAAATGTGACTATCGACATATTAAATGTGAAAATTCGTTCACATATTTCATATTCGGATTTAGAGAGTACAGATATTTTTTGCAAGTAGTTTTTTTTAAATAGAAAAAATTAATGAAAAACATACTTCTCTCTTAAAAAAAATTTCCGCCTTCATTAAAAAACTAATTTTCAGACTTTTTCTTTAAACACAAATCGCGAAATTTAAATTTTTAAAAATTAAGATACTGCATTTTGCACAAAATTGATGCGACTCAAGTATCAGCCTTATTTAAAAATTCTCTATCTTGAAAATGAAATTAAGATACTATATTTTGCACAAAATTGACGCGACTCAACTAACTTATTTAAAAATTCTCTATCTTAAAAATGAAATTAAGATACTATATTTTGCACAAAATTGACGTAACTCAACTAACAGCCTTATTTAAAAATCCTCAATCTTAAATATGAAAAAACAAGACGTAAAACACCTGAGCAGACTTAAAAGCATAAGTAAAAACCAAAATAAATCATAAAAGAACCCAAAACCAAAGAAACTGAAAAAAAGAAGGGACAGGTGACAGCTTGTGCTTTGGCGGGGTGCCGCTTACCGGCGGACGTTCTCGACTTGTTCCTGGGCTTTTGCTGCTGCTGCTGCTGCTGGTGCTGGCTCGGCGAGTTGGGCTGGGCGTTCTGCCCGGCCACGTGTCCCCCTAGGAGTTTACCCTCGGCCGACCCAAGACCGGGCACCGCCGAGGCCGCCGCGGCTGCCGCCGCCGCCGCCGCCGCCGCCGAGTGGTGGTTCGCCGACGAGGAGAAGAGGGAGGCGGGCCCGTTGTGGGGGTGGCTGTGGGAGTGGTGGCCGGGATACGGGAGTTGGTACATGTTGTAGGCCGCGGCGGCCGGGTCGTACTGGGAGCCGCCGCCGTGGTACGCGTCGCGGCACGGCGAGTTCGGCGCCTGCTGACTGCTCTGGTAATCCTGCTGCTGCTGCTGCTGCTGCTGCTGGCTACCGGGCTGCTGCTGGCTGCCGGCGGAGGACTGGCCGTTACCTTCGCGCTGCTTCACCTGGCCGGCCTGGCCCTGTCCGGCGGCGCTGTGCTGGTGCGGCGGCGAGGGGGCCCCGGCGTGCTGGTGGCCCAGCATCACCGACGGCTTGACGTCGCAGGAGCCCGCGGGCGAGCCCAGGCCGTCCTGGTGGTGCATGAACGCGCCCATGACGGCCGCGTGGGCCACCGCCGCCTGGTACTCGCTGCCGCCGCCCGGCAGGCCGAGGCCGTTGTTGTTGTTGTTGTTGTTGTTGCTCTGGCCGGTGCTGTTGTTGTTGTTGCTGCTGGAGTTGCCGGCGCCGTTCGTCGTGCTGGACGTCGTGCTGGCGGTGATGCTGTCGGGGGTGGCGTCCTTGGGCGGGGTGGGCGGGAAGGGGAAGGGGTGGCCGCCGCCGTGGCCGCCGAGGCTCGCCGCGGTGCCGCCGGGGGTCATGCTCGTGCCCAGCGGGCTCTGCGGCTTCTCCTCCGTCGAGCCGTTCGTCGAGGCGGACGTCGTCGGGAAGCCCCAAGGGTGCAGCCCGTGGCTGAAGTGCGGCCGGCACACCTGGCTCATCGGGCCGCCCGGCATTCCGCTGCTCGATATCCTACCTGCAATTGCAACAAATCGATTCGTTAATCATTTTTTTTTCGATGGTTTTGGAGAAAGTTTCGTAATATTGTGAAGTTTCTTTTGTTTATAAGAAATTTTATGACTAAATTATTAATGGAAACTGGTCTCTTTGTATACTGCAGTAGTTCAGAGCCTTGTCACTATATTGTGACGTATAAAAATCGATTTATTTTTAAATTAAATAATGGGAAAAGAATAAGAATCATTCGAAGCAAATAAAAACATAACGTAAATTAATCGGGTCCTACACTCTAATGACAATATAAAGAATAATCCAATCTTGAAAAGTCACTAGTACATACAAAATCCCAATTATCTTTAAAGTTTAAAATAAAGAAAATCAAGTTTGCACGTCACAATGTAAATCTGAAAATGTGAAATTTCACTTAGAAAATGTGAATAGTGACATGTTGTATGTGAAAAGATTTCGTTTCGTTCACATATTGAATAAGTAAACGACTTTTCACAGACAATGTATGTCACTATTCATATTTTCTAAGTGAATTTCACATTTTCATATTTGGAGAACTTTATCATAAATCGTTCAAAATTTATAAAAATATGAAAATTGGAAATTTGATTTTAAGTACATAAGTATACACTTAAACTTAAGGATATTTATTAAGTATTTTTATATATTAATATTAAATAATACCTAATAATAAACAATTTTAAAATAATCATATGATTTCCCTGGTAGAAAATTCACCATAAATTGACCATAACTGGTCGATAAAGAAGGCAATTGACCATAAATTGACCAATT
>UXGC01001874.1:0-16029 GCA_900480045.1 Eurytoma adleriae | reverse complement strand
CCCAATCAAATCCCAGTCAAATCCCAATCAATTAAAACTTTAAAAAATGTATAATTTTTCGAACATGGGTTTTAGTACGGATATCGGATTAGAATCCAATTATGGAATCCATATTGGGACGTAATTGGGGGATCCATTCCGAATCAGATTGGTAATCCAGGCAGTTCCGATAATTTCCACACATAGGTAATATACCATCAGTTTATAAATATTAGAAGAAACTGTAACAGAGTACGTAATTGTTCAATCTTCTAACTCAAGAATACATCAATTTTTTATCAGCTATAGAAACTACAAATTTCGATACGTTGTTTACGCCTACTGAGGGAATCCACGTACCATCCATCTTTGCTTATATCAAAGGCCTACCGCGACTAGATCTTACAGCCCATAAGGGACTAACCGCGCGACTATTTGGCACCTTCGCGGGACCCCCCCTTCTGCTCGGAGGTGCGAAAAAGTTAACGGCGGCGGTGTCATCTTACGAAGAGACGCGGCGCGTTTTCACCCGGTCGGTCCGCATTAGGCGCGACGGCCGACGGCAGGCGTGCGCGCAGGTGCACGCCGGCAGATCGGACCGCCGCGTGCCGACTCCGCTCCTCGCGACGCGCTCCTCGCTCTCTCGGCTCCCTCTCTCCCCCTTTATCCTTCCGCCCGATCCCTTCACCCCGATCGGCTCTACCTCGCGTCGCTTTTCGAGTGGATTTGTCTGCGATGGATATTTGCGAGGAGTGTGCTTTTAGTGCGTTTTTTGAGGGAGGGGGTAGGGGGATTGTGACGTCGTTCGGAGTCGAGCGAGCGCGAGTTGCGCGTTGGCGGATTGTCGCTGTCAGCTGATTTTTTTGTAGTTTTGTTATTTTATTGTGCACCGAAGGTGTTACGTTACCTTTTAGAAAATTTTAGCAAAAAGTGAAGTTTTATTTATAGCACTTTTTTCATGTAAGAGCGATTACTTTATTTTAAGCTTCTTCACATTCAATATAACAACTTTTATCATAAGCAATTTTAGAAGTTGAATGCACTATTTCTTGCAAATTTTTATTTCTTTCTTAACCGTACTAAGTAATTATGATTGCTTATTTTCTTAAACTATTATATAGATAAATCAATTACTTGAATTTTTTGTACAAATGATTGACAACAATTGTATTACAATTTATAAATTCTAAGTAGAATACCAAATACAATATGCACCACTATTATTCATTTATTATTAAAATACTGTGAAAACTAATGCATAAACTTAATTTAAAATTGATTTGAATGGCTAAACAAGTGCAAAAGCAATAATTGAACTAGTACTTTGTTTTTAGTTGATAGTATTTCGTGTTTAATCGGGCTAAATATATCAGTACATCTAATTCTAAATAATTTACTCTATTTTTTACATTCATTAACTGTCAACACCAGTATTTACTCAGTCAACAAACGTCGCTAAAACAACATTTGAGAGAATAGCAACTGCCTGCAAGTACTTCATCATTTTTCATATACTACAGTGAATTTTTAACAGCTTTTAAACTAATCATAACATACTTCTCGTGGCGTATCTAGAACGCGGAGTAAAAACAAGCTAACGTCATCGCGAAGCGTCGTGTATAAGTAAAGCAATCGATTGAAAGGAAACCCCATCGGCGAGCTTACCTGCGAAGCCGTCGGATAGTATCCAAATTGCGCATACGCCGACATATTCGCTGCCACTTTCTCGTTCTTACTGTCCCTTTTACAACTAGCGAATTATCAGTCCCGGCACTCGCGACCGCCACGAGGTGCTCCCGGAGTCGTCTCGTGGTGGCCCTCCGACAAGGCTTGCGGCGCACGGGAACGTCTCGTCCGCACCAACACTGCACACTTTACTTGTTCACAGAAACTCGGCCGACGGTCCGTCGTACGCGGCGATTCCGATAACGAAACCAAAGCGATGTACTCTAAAGCCAGCGATCGTCGTCCTTCGCCATCAGAAGCTCTAGCTACGAGTTCCGCTTTCTCTGCCTCATGACTGTCGCTCGACTCCGGTCGATCGTCGCACGCGATATTCTCCCTCGCGGTTTCCACGGGCGACGAGTTGCTGGCTGAGGTAGGTGCGTATGTGCCGGGACGCCGAGGGAACAAAACGACGAGGAGGTCCGCTACGACCGGAGACGACAAAGGACGGAACGCGAGGTTTGAAAAGGCAGTCCAGGCGCCGCGCGCTACTCAACTGTAAACGGGCCGTCGCGCGGTGTCCGTCCCCTGCGCTCCAGTCTGCGACTGACTTCGTTCCACTCACACCACTTCAGCGAGCTCGAGCCGAGCGCGGCGCTCGCTCCGTCTCTCTCGCGGGCCGCGCGGCCACGAGCACGCGAACCCTCTGGCGGTGGAACGCGACAACCGCGCGGTCCCCACCGCGAGCCGGCGCCCGGCCGGCCGACCAATCGGGACGCGTGGCGGTCGCGTCCGTGGGTGGGACCGCCGCGCGCCATTGGCTGGCGCTCGCTTCGCCGGTGGGCGGAGTCGCCGGGTCACGCCCCGCCAGAGGGCTCCCTACTCTCGGGCGCGCGCGCGCGCTTCCGTGCCCGCCGGAGCGAGACGGGGCGAGCGATTCAACCCTCTCGCGCCGACGACAACCCCGAGCGAGCCGAGGGTTGGATTCCCCCGTCGCACGAGGGAACGAGGCTACAAACTGCCCCGGAACGACGGAACAAGGAAGAAACGAGTGTGTTTACGCGAGTAGAACTCTTGTCGAGTCGCTTGCGCCGTGGCGCGGCACGCGAGCCGGCTCGGGGACTTGAATAAATCTGGAGCGACTTTTTATGCATGTAGAGGTGAGGGTGGCGCGACGCCTCCGCTTGCATTTTCTGCGGCGAGGGTCGAGCTAAGGCTTTCAATTCTACCGAGGTATATTGCGACGGTTTTTTTTCCCGAGGGCACGAAGGCGACACGGAGATTACTTCGTGCGCTTGGACACGTAAGTTTTTTAATAGGAGATAATGGGAAATTGAAAGATTAGTTCACCTTTTTTTCGAAGAAATTGTATCATTCACAAAACCTTTTTAACTCCGGAGATAAGGCATTGAGATAAGAGTGTACTTACGTTAGATAGAAGTTTTTGAGTCAGTTTGTGGTTATTTCTTCTTACCTGAAACAAAAAAGAAATTTATTGTAATTTTTATTTAATAAAAGTAGTACATAAAACTAAAATGTATTTTAATAAACTTCATATTGTAGAAGCAAAGTGCAACTTCTATGATAAATCACATTTCTGATTTCTTCATCAAACATGCAAAAATTAAATCTTCTCTAACTGTTTAAACAAGTTTCTGATAACTTAATGTATCAGATTCTAAATAAGTTATTAATCATCTTATTTAGTGAACAGGAGATAAAATGTTCTAAATGCAGTAGTGAAAATAGTACTTTAAAATTAAATGAAACACTGTATTCTAATGCGGTTTTGGCGTTACTTAAAATCTCTAGAGAAAATAATAAGGCAAATTGAAGTTAATGCTCATTTGTACACAGCCATAATAGAATTATCAAATGGATGATCAACTCTTCTGTTCCTGGGGATAAACTTGGATAATACCTTGAGCGTCATGGATACTTAGATAATCCTACGGTTCTCGTGTGCTTTATGACCGTTTGACAACAGCCGTACAAAATACGCGAGAACCTTTAAGCTCGTTAAATTTGTCTCTTCTTATACCTTACTTACGTACAAAAGGGACAAAGGATTTTTAGCTGGGATAAAGCTATTTCTTCTCTACTCTATTTTCGACTCACTACTTTTCGAACTCAGTGACATTTAAAATTTCTCTAATTCTTTTAAGCAAAGGAAAAAATATTTCTTATTTTCGTATTATTTGTAAAAGAAAAATATTGTTTAATATTTTTTTTAAACCTACTTAAACAGACATAAATTTTGTTAATTACTTTATAATTTATTTAAATTATATTTTAAATATTACTATTATCGCTTTTGCTACTATCTTTCTTTATGAAGTAACAAACAAATGTGTTCTATTATCATAATGTATTGTTTTTAACAACACGATAAAAACTAGTTCATACTATATTGTATTTAAAATTTCATGTTTACATTGATAAGTAATATTGCGAAGTAATAATGATCCAAAAATTATCATTGAAATTTTAAATACGACCATTACTTTTAAATAAACGAAGAAGTAAATAGGACTGTCGGTATAGCAGTGACAATGGCCTAAACCGACTTTATTGTTATATAAATCGCCATGTATAAGTGAGCCTAGTTTAATTTCCTTCCCTTTTGCGAACGTAGGACAAAAGAAACAAACTCAAGATAAAAAAATTTCCATCCAAGTGTTTTTCCCACGTCTCCATTAAAAAAAAAGAAGTTTCGAGCAGCAAGCGAAAAATTCCTCCGCATCAAGCCCCAGGTCGCATCTTCCCGGCCACATACCTACGCGTCCGACGGCCGGCGGCGCTCGGATTTGTGTCCTCGCGGCTCATTAGAGGGCCGCCCCCGTTGGAGCGAGGAGGCGCCACGGCCAAATATAATTTCACGGCCTATTAGGCTCGTGCGCCGGGAAAAAGCCGGGGGAGCGGCCCCTATGGTCAAGGTCGCTTATCTGGGCTGGACCGATCGAGCGCGCGCGCCAGCTCGTCTCTTCCGCTGGAGCGGAAGTCGAACGGTAGGATGCGCCCGACGGCTGCGTGAAAGCAGCCCAACTATACGCGATTTACCGCGAGCCTGCACAGGTGGAGAGCAGAGGATACCCCGATCGAGGGACGACGATAAGACCCGTCGAGAGTCGCTCTCGAGATTAGGGTACGCCGATAATTTTTTTTTTCGCTTTTCCAGGACTCTTTTTCCGTGATTATTTCAACTGCGATGTTCAGGGGGCGTATGCGTTGCATCGGCGTTGTTTGTGTAAATAAAGCGTGCAAAAGAGTTTTTAAACCTTTTTTCTAAATTCAAGTGTTCTGGAAAAAAAGTTACCGTCTTTGACTTGCCAGCAGTCATATTTACACCCATTAAGATAACAAAGTTCGTAAATCCTAAACCAAGCAAGATTTCGTATCGTAAGTTTACTTATGATAATCATTTGAGCAAACGGTTTAATCCACTTATTCATTTATTCAATTTCAAAATGTTTCTTCAAAAATAATCTAATCTATGATAAAATAGTAACTAAAAATGCATAAACGCAAATTTTATTTGCATTTATGTTATTTGTTAATATAGAATTTCTGCTGCGTCAAGATTTATTAAGAATTTTTATTTCTGTACTCTGCGATAAATTACTTTGTTAAAAAAAGGAACCCTTTCGTGTTTCCAAATAACTCATTCTTTAAGAAGGACTTACAAAAAACTCGTAAAGATCCCAAGTCCGCTCCGCAATAAACGAATAAAAGTGTCAATTTCAAGCCACTGCAGTACTCGCTCAGAGGAACATCCCCGCTAAGAAAAAAAGTAACTCGACCTAACTGAACATTTTACGGGCTCGTAATAATTGGAAGAATGTACCTCGGGTCTCAAAGGCTGCCCCGACCGCAGCGGAGGAAAGCGAGCTCCCCGTCGGAAGGAAGCGAGAGGCGCCTGTCTCGAAAAAAAGATGCGTCCCGTTTTCCGATTTCCAGCGAGCGGGTCACCAGGTTCGCGTCGTAAATCAAACTCCGCACGGGCTCCGACCTTCGTCGGGAGGACTCGGAGCTGCCGGGAGATAAGCAGGTCAGACAGGAGCGAAAAAAAGAGCGGAGACGGTGAAAAAAGCGACGGCGAAACGAAGGACGTCGCAGAGATTAGAACTGGAATGTTTGTACCTTCTGTTTGTACGAGAGGGTATTTTCCAACTGATACCTTCGACTGCTTTCCAGCGTCAACAGCATTGGAAACAGCCTACGTTTTTCTTCATCGAGAGCCATGTTTACGATAATTTTTGGATGATTTAAATGCAAATTTAAGAGAATAAAATGTGTTTTTTATTAAATTGTTTGTTTAAATTATTAATTATTTAAATATTATTCACGGGCTATTTCAGAAATAACCGGTTTAGTTAAAAATCAAAATGAATGCAAAACAAGATAGCCGAAGTTCTACAACTTTTGAAAATCTTTAGTCAGTTTTTCGTAATCGATTTCTCAAATGGAGAATGTATGCTGTTTAATGCGATAAAGGGTTAAGCAATGTATAATATATTGTTGGATTTAAACTAAATGAAAGTCTTAGATATAACAATTTTGAAGCTTCGAAGTTAATTTTCATAATTTAAAACAAATAACATTTGCATACATTTATTTTATCCTAAATCGAAATAGCTTCATTCTACGACTGTTTCTGACCTTATAATACAGATGAATACATTTCCAACAAATATTAAGTAACAAGAATCAGATTTACGAATAATTACTAATGCAATGGACAGATCTTCGTTATTGGCACTTTCACAAAACTTCGATGTTCATTATTTATTTTTAGTACTACCTTCTTCCCATGCAAGAATAAAATCTACCTTTTCTATTAAATTTATCCAAACTTTTAAAGTATTTCAAATGAAATGAATCCCATGAAGAATCCACAATTAAAGGTAACACCAAACTCATCCCAGCCTTTAGAAATAAAGAAAAAGATCCCACCGAGGCTCTCGACAATCTCTTAATAAGCTGTTTATTCGGCAATTACGATCGGCGAGTGAAAATTGTATTATAAAAGAAGCGTCGACGTCGTAAAAAGTGTGATATTCACGCGCGCTTAATAAATACGGGTCGTACGCGCGCCCCGATAAAACAAAGACCACGAAAAATTTTTATGGACGCGCAGCGTACGGGAAAAAAAGTCGGCCCGGCGCCCTGGCCAGAATTTTATTGAGTGTCGGCCCGCCCTTTCTTCTTCTCTCGCTTCGGCGCCCTCTTCGCCCGAGAGGGATTAGGCCCCAACGAGTCCGAAAATTTTTACGCTCCAGGCTTCTAATACTCTTCGGCTCCCGGAAATTTTTAAAATCTCCTCGACTTTGCTACTTGGGATAACTTTGATTTTTTTTGTAGGGGGATTAGTGAATTTTTAATAATTTTCTGGTATCAAGTTGTGGCTCGAGATTGGTGGAAAGTTAATTTTTAAAGATTTATGTTAAATTTATTCATTATTTTCTTATAAAGCAACAAATTATTAAGATGTAGATAATCAGTGTTGGGAAATGTAATAAGCTGTTAATGCGAATAATTAATTATTCATGATTTGCTGTATCACAGTCAAATTAATGCAGTCTGACTTGAACGAACACCGAAATTATGTTGCAGACTTTAAATACTTTTGATTGGCAGTTTCAATAAAAACTAATTCTACATTTATTTAAAAATCTATTTGTAATTAATTGTTTAAAAAAACGTCGAGTCACAGTTACTTACAGTAAAGTGTGCAAAGATAAATATAATTTTATTCAAGACCATGAATTATGCATTTACTTAAAATGCACTTTCATGGTATATTACTTAAGTAGACTTGAAGCAAAAAGTTGCAACAATAGAAATGTGTTGGGTGATACTAATCAAGTGGAGACAATAAATCTTCCACGTCTCTAACAAAAGCGAGCAAAATTTCAATCTCTTCGACATCCTTCTTAACGAGATCAAAATTACCCATCAGGGCTAAAAAAGTACGCGTTATTAAATCGCGCGATGTTTATGGTGATTTCCGAATTAAAAATCTCCCCGGCGCTCAAGGAGGGGTGGGGACAGGAGGAGGAACGTGGAGGGGGGAGGGGTGGAAAAAAGGAGGTCCTCCGCGTGTCCAGAGGAACGAACGAGCAGCGAAATGTCAACCGTAAAACTCGCGGGCCAACACTAATTAACCCGACCGAAATAAACAGCGGTGCGCGCGAGCGAGCGGAGTTTGCGAGCCGAGTTCCGCCTTTTTTTGCGTCTCCCGCGCGGATTCCTCTTTTTATCTCGCCTCCGTGTCTTTTAGCCGACGGCCCCGCGTATACAGCGGGGCACCGTCCCGTGCGCTCATCCCCGCCCCCCCCCCCCTTCCCCCCGCGCGAATTTCGGAATTCGACCGTTCGTTTTGCGCATTATATCTGGCGGCGAGGGAACGACATGTCGTCGAGGTTATTAAGCTATTGATTTTTGATACGGAATTAATGTAAATCCAGGGAGTTGAAGTTCCCATGATCGTTTAAATTTATCAGTGTAATTCTGCGTTTTATCTTGGACGCTTGTAAATTTTCGGAGAGAACAGGTTCCACCGCTCGGGCTTGATGAATTTAAATGCTTGGAATCTCGTGGTTTTAGATAATGACGAGAAAAAGGTTTTCTTTCACACGTTTGTCAAGTAACTAGCAATACGTTATTCGGCCAAATTAATGGTGTCTAATAAAACGAAAATGTTTATAAATGGTATGAAGGTGATGAAAAAACTATTTACTTTTTCTCTTGACCGAATATTATTCCTCCGAATTTTTTTTTTAAATTTTTGTATCATTTTTTTAAATGCTAATTTTCTCAACTCCCATCTAGTGTATTTGTGAATTCTATCTTGTGCACTATAAATACGCAAACTAATCAAGAAATTTATATTAATATTTATGATGTCAGGACGGATATGAAACTACTTTACAATCGGATAAAATTTCAGTAAGAATCCTTATTTCAATCGTACAGATACATATTGATAGAAAGTAATTAATATAAACCATCGAATATCTGATTAGCTACAACAGGCGGATGAAAAATTATGTTAAAAAAAAGTAAATCTGATCTGGTCGAAATCGAGCAAAACTTGCAACGTCGCGACTGAAACCCCGCGACGGCACGAAACGCAGCAGGCATCTGTTCTTTCAGCCTGCACACGTACGTATAAAGCGTACTTATGTTTGGAAGCCCCGCGCAAATCGTGTTACGCCCGGATCTTTGCCTTCGATACTTCCGGATACGCGCGCACATAGTACCCCCCACCCCGGCGCTCGCACGCCGCGTGAAAATCTCCGTCGGTACACTTGTAAACTTTCGCGAGCGTGTCTTCGCCTGGCTGTAAGAGGATTTGCTCCCGCTTCCTCGGACTTCGAGTCATGAAGTCATGCGAGTTTGAAAACTAAACTTGCTCGTTTTCGTGTCCATTAGCAAAGTTTTAAGAAAGGGAGTTTTTTCGACAGCAAAGAAAACATTTAATGTTAGTAATCACTGATAATCGTAAACTAGAGTGGGGATAATGTTATATACGGTTTTACGATCATTATATTCTTTGTTTTTCATCATCTGAATTTGTCAACTAACAACTGTTTTCAGTTACTTGATCTCAAAACTTGTTATTGTTCACATGCTTTTCTACTACCTCGCAATGAAGTAAACCACCTTTAGTTTAATCCCATAGGTATTTTTTTAACAGAACAACTAAACCATAGGTATTTGTTTACCAGAAACAACTAAAAACATTAGCATTGCTCATATATGTAATGTTAATAAATCATTCTGTATGGGCTAAATAAAGGCCTGTGGCATCAAACTAAAGGTGGTTTGTTTCACTATTTGGTACTAAAAAACAATTCCTAAAATTTCGTCCAAATCCGTGACCCGGAGGTGTGACAATCTCCTGGTAAGTTCATTATGAATCAGCACTCATTGGATTCAGGCTTTTTGATCGCCAAATCGTGCTTGTTGTAATCTCAGCCTTCCGTAAAATATCAGCATTTTTTATTAGTCATTGAAACGAGGATCTCCCAACCAACTTACCATCTAACTTCACTTACAGGTAAGATCGTTAGATTCACAAAATTTAAAAAAATTGCATCTACCTAATTTAGCTACAAATTATTGTTCATATCCTACAGAGGACACTCAGTTCTCATCAGCATCAAACTCATTCACTTGATCAAATACAAAAAAGTGCCGAACCAGTTGCAACTGCACCACCCGCGCCCGTGACTTTGAATAATTAAAAAGGCACTCCGAAGTCCAATTCCGTTACATCAGCGGTCGCGTGCGCATGCACGGGGCTCGGGGGGGACGCGCGCGGCCATCGCTCGCCCGGGAGAAGCCGCAATCAGCCGCAAAGTCGCACGAGGCGTCGCATGTGCTCGCGCGCGCGCGCCCATTAACGGCGAAAGGCCGCGGCCGCAATTGAGATAGCGAGTCTTTCTCGGAAGCCTGAAACCGCCGGCAACGTCGGCCGATAAGGCCCCGCGCGCGAACGAACCCGAGATGCCGCGCCGGCCCTTATCGGCCGCGATTTCGAATTATCGGGACCGCGAGGTGAGACGCGACGCGACGCGCCTGAGACTGCGCGTATCGATACTTCCGTCGAAGGACGAGCTACCCGGAATCTACCGGGAGCTCCTTTTTTGCTCGCGCGCTGCGTCGACGGCGCGAGATCGCGTTGCCGGGCATTTTTAGAGAAATCCGAGCGATGGGTAGGCTGCTGGTTGGAGACGCGGATTCAGCTGTATCTTTCGAGGAAGGGGCTTGTCTCGGCTTTTTTTAAATTGATGGGGTTGAGATATGCAGGAGCGATGGTTTATTTCTTTTTAACTGAAAGAACAGGTTTTACGTTCACTGTGTGCGTGTGTGTGTATGGGGGGGGGGGAATTGCGCTAGAAAATTTGCGGTAATGGAAGTTGAAGACTTTAAACATGAATGGTTGTTAATTAGTTAGGTTAGTAATTTTTGCACCTACCAACTCTGACCAAAACTTCCAAAAACTTCTGCATTTTTAATTCTAAGTGCAGCAGATTTGCAGCAGCCTATTATATAAACATGCATTACTATTCATTACAACTAAATTAAAAGTCAATAAAAGGTAAAGACAGTCATGTACGTTTAAATTCAACAAGGTAATGTACTCCGACATATATAGAAATTCAAATAATTATTTATAATACACACAAAATTCATTTAATTTTAAATTTAAGCTTGTTAAATTTTGAAAGCTTCTTTTAACCCCGAATTTGAACCATATTCAGACTGGACTTAAAATAGCACTTAACAGTTATTTATAACTTCTTTATTTGCGTTCTACGCTCAAAATATAACGGTTGACATCGCGACAACCCTCCAAGATTACAGAAACACCGAAATTCCATTTTGTTCATTACGGAAAATCAGTGCTATTTGAAAATTTTCATTTAAAAAAATAAAATAATACACTCGCAAGTGCAAGTTGAGCGCGAGGCAATGCGAGTTTAATTATGCTCTTTTAATAACCGGTGGAATGCAATGCGCGCGATATGGGATAGGGAGCGTCGCACGCGATGCCTATATGCGCGCCGTGCAGCTCCAAATTACACCTTGCGATTCTCCCTCCCTGCTCTTATTTCTCTTCACGCCTAAACAGGCGTATGCATATGCAGTGGAACTACTGAAGCGATTTAGAAACTCGTTTTTATTTAACGCGTGCACTATTTTAATCTTTTTAGTTATACAAACTTCTTATCTTCGAATGTGTTCGTACGATGTTGAAGGGATTCTTTTTTGTTTTTTAAATTTTTGTTTAATTTATTTCATTTTATTTGCGCAATCGTTGAATGGTATGTACTTTAATAGCACAATTAACTAGAAAGTCTGTGCATTTCAACGATTGAGTAAATAAATTAAATAATAAAACTCAACTATTTTCTTTAACATCTCTTCAAATATACTCGTCAGTTTATGAAGTTACATCTGCATTTATCCATATTTATAATTCTCCTTTTACACCACACCAAATATTTTCACCTTTAAAGTTCAAATTATTTTTTCCATTTCCAAAAAACATTTGAAATTCCCCAACCACAATCATTGAAATTGAAATAATCCAAACTATTCAATATGGCTTAAACCATCGATGAAACACCGTACCCCTCAACAATCGAACTGGAAAGAAGCCCGGGGTGAGCGTCGGGCGCGCTGGAACGTCGAACAGTCGTCGAATCTCGCTCGGTCGGGCGCACGCCTCCCCGACACGGCCCTAATGAAGACGAATGGCGCTCGGAATGGAGAATCCGCATAATGATAGCGCATCTGGCTGTGGCGCGATTAACGCGCGGCGAAAAAGCCGAGGCGGCCCGCCACGCGCACGGGTATTATGCAAGTGCGAGCGGGCGCGGGGATAATGATCGGCGGAAGTGTTCGTGCTAAAATATGCAGATCCGCCGGGGCTCGAGCTGCTCGCGCGGCGCCGAGGGCCGCCCGGGCGTCGATGCATCGACGATGCGCTCGAGGGGGACGCGGCTGATTTCGCCCGAGCTCGCACCGAGACCTTATACCCGAGGAACTGCTGCCTTACGGGAGCACCCGAAGTGCAAGGAGGCGACGGCAGGAGTGCAGGAGGGAGCTTTGGGACTCGAGGCTGACTCGAAGTCTCCCGGTGCTGATGTTTTATTGAGGAATTTATTTTGGTGCTTTATCAATTATTTGGGCATCTGATTCTTTATTGTACATGTGTATGAACACTTCTTTCGAGGGAAATAATGTATTATTTGAAAGGTATATACAAGTCTCCGGAAGGACTTATTTTTTTTTTTAAATAATTTAGGTTGATAGTTTACTGATTCTGATACTCTTTTTAGTATCTTGAATATAGCTACAGAAATTTAATCTTAATACTTTAAAAAATGAAAGCCTAAATCATGTTTCACCATTGCCATTCGCTTGTAGTAAAAGCAAGCAGTAAACTCACTGCTAGCGATTTGCAAGACAAGCCACAGAATTTTTTCGAAAAAGCACGATAACGCACTTGAGCAAGGCTCCAATCACGAAACCGCAAAAAGGACTGGAATCGCCCCCCCCTTCTCATCCCTCCTTTTTCCTAGCAATTCTTGCTCTAGAACCTCGCGATGTATCCCACCGCAGCGAATTCCGTGCGCTACCGCGCGAGTCGATCGCTGCTGGCTCCTCCCGTCACCATCATTGAAAATTGCCCGCGTTTTAGTCGCGCTAAAGTCGCTCGTTAAAACTAATGATTTCCTGCGATTTCGCGCAGCCCACATCGCGCGCGCGGCACCCGCTCGACCCTTCGCGCGGGAATTTATAAGAAGATACGCGGCGGCGCGATCGGACGAATCACCCGCTCCTGCGCGCGCGCTCGCGCGATTATTATGTATCGTACGCACGCGGAGCGTCGGGGGCAGGCCTTTAAGTATCGGACCGCATCGTTAAAGTCGAGCGCGCACCGCAATTACCCTGTTACGCGCTCGCGGCAGGCCTGGGACAAAAAATTTTTTTATAACTTTATCCAGCGTGCCGCGCTCTGCGCTTCGGTGCCGGGGAGTACATGCTGATCGGAATTTTTCCGAGGATCTGAGTTATGAAGGAGCGATTTTTTTTTAGGGGAGGGGGAGATTTTATACGTATCGCTCGACTGGCTGAGCGGCATGGAACGTCGTTAAATTTTACGGGATTAACGGTAAGCGCTTCTGTGTTATCAGGCAAACTAGTTCGTGAAAATTTTTTAAAATTTTCCTGATGGTGGTAGTGCTAGTATTACGTTGATTTTACTCGCAATTTATTATTTTGATCATAAAATTTACACGGGGAGAGTTTTCTGGTATAAATTACAATGTGCTGTAATTTCGCGAGATCATGTTCTTTGTTTGACGAAAACATTTGGGTGGACGTTTTCCCGAAGTGGTCATACAGCGTTGTAAAAATTACTTAGAAAAGTCGTAATGTTTGTGACAAATTTTACCAAATTATAAATACTTTTTACCCAACAGGTCACTTAATTCCAAGATTACTGTTGTAAAGTTCACTTAATCAGATGACTACTCTACACGTAGTAATTTGGAAAAAAGTGAGAATAATTCTTATGAAAAAATGAACCCGTTGTAACTTTTTGAAACATTATTTCAATAAAATAACCTTCGCATTCACAACATTCAAGTATAAAAAATTATCAAAGAAAAATATCCATTAGTTTTTAACATTCCGTTTAAAATTATCTTTTCGTTTCATTTTAACTAATTTTCCACATTTGTACGAATAAATTGTAAATATTTTAATTGTTGGCAAACAGTGAAATTTGGATGAATGTGTAATGTTTTTTTACTTCACCTACAATACTACAAGCATATCTTATTGATTTTCCCCTGAACTAACTGATTAGCTAAGCTATTATTGTTCATTGGAACGAGCGACACGTGCAAAACTGCCTTGACTTTGTGGAATTATTACAATTACGGCAATTGTTTGTTTTTCTAGTAAATTTAAAATAATAGTTTTAAATTATACAGGTAGTACATATCTTTTTAACCCAACGACTAAAGAACAATTGCTACGCAAATTAACATGATAGAAGTGTATTTTTACATTTTTCTTTTCTACAATGTATTCGACAGTAAAAATTCTAAAAGTAACTTTTTAACAATTTGTATTAACTTTTGAGTACTTACTTTGAGTACTCTAAGTAAAATCAATCTAAACACAGGTAGTTTAAAACCGTATTGATTAAACCGTTTGCAACACCTACAAGCAATCAGTCAAGATTGGTCAACGTTTTCACTAACACACCGGCTACTCCTCCGAGCGCTCGGTGCTTCGCCGCAGCAAATTACCCGTGAACCTTAAGCGGCAGCGCTTTCATGACCCTAACTCGCGTTCCGCGAAGAGAAAAAATACTGTGCTACAGCGTACGCGACAGCCGCTTAAAGGGAAGCTTTTTTCCTTGCTCAAACTCTCGCGGGTGCCTGGCGCGTCCGATGTAACGGTTTCGCGCCGGATACTATCCGGGAACGCTTTGTGCAGTCGCAGGAAATCATTAAGTTCTTTACAAGAAATCGCCATTACCCCGGGGCCGGGCCGAGTGGCCGGGCACTCGTTACACAGGAAAATTCTCGTATATAAACAATGGGACATGTAAATTGGCAAGCACGTGAAAAGCGGAGACGCGAGCCACTCCGGGCTCCGTGTCAATATGTATAGCGCGCAAGTAGGCTGCTTGAGAAACCGCCGCGAATTCTAATGGGTTCGGAAGAGAGGCTTGCTGATTCACTGCTACTTTGCGAGGAAACATTACTATTTGTTCGAATTTATAAACTGTTTAAACGGTTTGAATTAATTCCCGCCTTCCTTCATCAGTAGAAAATTTTTGTGAGTTTAAAATGTTTCGAACTAACCCTGGAAATTAAAACATTTGAAATGGACTGAAGGTTCATAGCCACTGTTAAATCATGGTCAGGTGCCACTTTGACACCTCCAGTAGCAAGATAACTCTTGTAGTCGCAACCCAGAGTCTCCAATGTCAACGTAACTCCAAGTAGCAATCAGGATCTCCAGTTGCAATCCAACGTTATACAGTGACAATTTCACAAAAGCGGCACAATTAGAGGCAACGTTACACAACTCTGCAAATAAGACCGTAGTCACAAAAACAAACCATCAGCAGCAAGATAATTCTTGTAGTCGCAACCAAGAGTCTCCAATGACAACGTAACTTCAAGTAGCAATTGGGGTCTCCAGTTGCAACCCAAACTCATTCATTGATAATGTGACAACTGCGTCACAACTAGATGCAATATTACGCATCACTGCAAATAAGTCCGTAGTCACAACGATAAACCACCAGCAGCAAGATAATTCTTGTAGTCGCAACCCAGAGTCTCCAATGACAAAGTAACTGCAAGTAGCAATCAGGATCTCCAGTTGCAACCCAACGTTATACAGTGCCAATATCACAACTACGTCACAACTAGATGCAACGTTACGCATCACTGCAGATAAGTCCGTAGCCACATCGACACACCACCAGCAGCAAGGTAACTCTTGTAGTCGCAACCCGAAGTCTCCAATGCCAACGTAACTCCCAAGTAGCAATCGGGGTCTCCCGTTGCAACCCAACGTAATACAGTGACAATTTTATAACTACGTCCCAACTAGAGGCAACGTTACACATCTCTGCAAATAAATCCTTAGTCACAACGATAAACCACCAGCAGCAAGATAATTCTTGTAGTCGCAACCCAGAGTCTCCAATGTCAACGTATCTCCTCAAGTAGCAATCAGCCTCCCCAGTTGCAATCCGACGTTATAATATACAGGGTGTCCCATTTTAACTTACCCAGTGAAATATTTCGAAAACTAAGGGAGATGGAGAAAAACTTCAAA
>UXGC01001873.1:0-16045 GCA_900480045.1 Eurytoma adleriae | reverse complement strand
ATAAAACAGTACTTAAATCATGAACACCCCCGAAGCAGCGTAGCTGCGCCGCTCACGCGTAGCGTGCTACGTTCATTATTACCGGTCAACGTCTGCAATTTAGTTCATTACGTGATATGAAAAATAAAATAAAAGATAATAAAGAAATAAGTGCCTGGTTTAATTATCACTTTCCGCTAGCTCATAAAATGGCTGCTGCTGAATTAAGACTAATAAAGAAGGGTAAAGATTATTCTTATTTATATGAAAATATATTAGAAAAGTATCTGGCCGATATAGATGTATTAGTTTTTTCTCATAGTGAAGATAAAATATTTATCATATTGGAATATATTAAATTATTTATAGCACCTGTTTTTTTATGAGCCCTGTAGCTGGATTTTTATATGGTAGTTTAATTTCTGTTTTACCTTTACTTGGCCAGGCTGCTAATAGTGATACTGAAGAAGAGCGCAATAATTATCTAAAACAAGCCGCCTTTGCGATGGCTTTAGAAGTTGCGGGTAGAGTCACTCTTGTGGTTTTAAAAAAGATAATTTCTAAGGCAGCGACGCTCTATGCCAAGACTAAATTAGCTAAAGATGTATTTGTTGCACCAAATAATATTGTGGATGATTTGACCCATTATGGCATAAATCGAACTGTTACAGCTAGTTTAGCGCTAGGAACAACAAGGATGACGTTGCAACCACAGAATATTAATAAAACTATGAGTTATATAGGATTGGCGCCGAGAAATCGCATAAGGGAGGCTATTCGCTCAAATATGTTGGCTGGGATAAAGTATGAATCAGCTGAACTTTACATTGCTGATATATTAAAACAAGCAAATATCATTACTGAACTACAAGAACGCTCATTAATAGAAAATTTAAAGAAGGCAAAACATTATACTGATTTTTTGCCTAATAGTGATTTATTTAATGATGTGCAAAAAATAACAACCATAGATGATCTTTTGCAAATTAAACAAGGACAACTTGTTGTTTTTACCAAAACAGTGACTAATACAGACAGGCCAGTACATGCGATGGTTAGTGTTGGTAATGGCCGTTTTGCCGGTATAAAAAATAGCCTATTAGATGCCAGTTTAGGTGATGGCAAGAAAATTATTACGGCAGAACAACTAGGTCAATTTGAAGGTGGTATTTTAAAACATTCTGGTTCATTGGAAGTCGGTGGATTAAATGTCTGGGCCGGTTATCCCAAAGGCGCAAAATACAGCTATGGTCAACCAATAGAGCAGGTTGCTAAAAAATTAGCCTCAGAGCCGATGGCAGATTCAGCAAAATGTATTGCTGAACTATTAGAGCAATCAGGTGAGTTATCTTCCGAGCAAGCATTGGTATTCTATAGTGTGGCGAAATCACTATATTCTTCCACTAATCATCAAAGAGCGTTACAACAATTGTTGACGCAGCAAAAACAAATTAATCATTATTCAGAATTGGCGTCATTACCTAAAGGTAGCCTAGTTGCTTTTCACGAAAATAATTTTTCTGTTAAGAAATTAATGGTTAGCTTGGGTGATGGAAAATTTGCCATTAGGCATACCGATCGTTTGGAATTGGTTTTTGGTGGTAATTTTACCCAACTGGCTGATGGTAAATTTGGTCCCTATCAAGTAACGGCAGGTAAGGTTAACTTATTGGCGATGCGACAAGCGTCATTGTTAGGTAAAGATTCCATTTTTGGTTTAAAAGGTAATAAATTACTGATTAGGGCACATGGGGCACCATCGATTATTAATTATATGGATTCAATAGAATTTGCCAATGTTGTTAGAGGTTTAATGTTAAGAACACAAGATACAATTGATTTACGAAGTGTCGGCGCTATCGAGTTACAATCATGCTTTGGCGCTTATGGTAGGTATCCTTCTGGGCAGGTTTTAGCCAATGAATTAGGCAAAAAAGTCACAGCTTACCCGCTAACATACAGTGAAAAGATTGCGCAAAATCCCGAATGGTGGCGGCCATACCCTAAGACATTTATGCCAGCGAGTGATTTAAATTTTACCCAACAATGGCTAATTAATCAGCAACACATGCGCAATCATAACTTTTGGAATAAATTACTTGGACTCTACAAAAACGTTACAATGGTTAATAGTCGCCTTGCCCGGGCAGTAGAACATAATAAAGCGGACAACATTATTGAATCAATGACCCACGATATAGCAAAATTAGTGTTAAAAAAAATGAGCATTGATGATTTCTTACAATTGCATACAGAATATTATAGTGACGGTTTAACAGAGGTTCCGCCCGCTGGGATAAAGTTAGCATTAGAAACTTTATTGGCAAAGGATATACCGGGTAATGAACAAAGTTTTGCTGAACAGATAATTGCTGTTTTCTCGTTAAATAGATATTCATTTCAGTTATTGGATAACTATCTCTCTAATATATAATCGCCTTAACAGATGACAATATTATTAGCCGCTGTAGAGGTAACTGATAATAAATCTGCTTAGCCGTAAAAAATACAGACGCGTTGAATTCTGCTATCCATAACGATGATAGTAGAATCATTGCCGTTAAAAAGATATTAAAGGTGTCTGGTGTTAAAACACTTTTCCGCTCGGATATCTTAGAAGATTGGTATGAAAATTTTTACTATTTAACGCTGGATATTGCGGTTAAGCATTAAAAGTTATTGCTGTGCTTGCAATAGGATAAATATCTTATCAATGACAGTGGCAAATTTTTTATTTAAATTTTTAAAAAAATACTTTTATTTTTTTAATTAAATTTTAAATTAAAAATAAACATTAAAATCAGCAAATAAAATTTGCCATATCTTTATCTATTAATGAAATAGTATTAGCTTTAATGCCAAATTAAAAACTATCAAAATTATCTTTACTAATTATTTTAATAAGTAACAAAATAAAGAAATGACTTTATTGAATTTTTTATTAATTGTGTTTTGTAAGATATTTATTTTGAGGATGAAAAATGACTAACCTAGCATTTAAAAGTAGTCGTTGGACTAGAGCGGATGTGCTTAAAGTTTGTATTGATGATCCAACAACAACGCAGCCACTTATTGATTATAATTTTCCGGTTATGGATGAAACGTTGTTTATCTGGGATACCATGCCGCTTAGAAAGTTAGATGGAACGATTGTTTCGGTTAATGGATGGTCAATCATTTTTACGTTAACGGCCGAAAGACGTCCAGATTTATTTAAATACGAAGATGGCCGCTACGATATAACGAGTGATTGGTATGATCGTCACGGTCGTGCTCGTATCTGCTTTTGGTATTCAAGAGATGGCCAAAGTTGGGAATTCGGTGGTCGAGTGATGCAAGAAGGGGTTTCACCTATTAGTAGAGAATGGGCTGGAACACCGATTCTTATGAATGATAAAGGTGAAATAGAGTTATATTATTCCTGTGTAACCCCTGGTGCATGCATGGCTAAAATTTGTGGTCGGGTTGTTACAACGAACAGTGATGTTAGAATGGTCGGTTTTGACGAAGTGATCCAGCTATTCTCGGCGGATGGTTTTTATTATCAGACAGAAGAACAAAATCAATACTGGAATTTTCGCGATCCATGGCCTTTTATCGATCCTATCGATGGTAAGCTTTATATGGTTTTTGAAGCCAATGTAGCCGGTGAACGTGGTACACATATTATTACCAGTGATGATATGGGGGACATTCCGCCTGGATATGAAGAGGTTGGCGGGGCGCGTTTTCAGTGTGGTTGTATAGGAATTGCGGTAGCAACAGACAAATCTGGCGAAAACTGGCAGTTACTTCCGCCATTGGTCACTGCTGTGGGGGTGAATGATCAGACTGAACGACCGCATTATGTATTTAAAGACGGTAAATATTATTTGTTTACCGTCAGTCATCAGTACACTTATGCTGACGGTTTAAATGGACCTGATGGGGTATATGGTTTTGTTAGTAACAAGCTGACCGGACCTTATGAACCATTAAATGGCTCTGGATTAGTTCTTGGCAATCCATCGGCTCGCCCTTATCAAACTTACTCACATTATGTTATGCCCAATGGCTTAGTCACATCATTTATTGATAATATTCCTAATCCTAATATCGATGATGGTAAAGGACAATATCGCATTGGTGGAACTGAAGCACCAACGATCCAAGTCAAAATTGAAGGAAACCGTACATTTATGGTGAAAGAGTTTGGCTATGGTTATATTCCGCCGATGGAGAATATCGTCGTAAGAAAGAGATGTAGTGGTTAACTAGTTTTAGTTGCTAAATCTATTTTAAATTTTGTTCCGATGAATAGTAATTTAAGAATCGTATTTTCTGGTTAATTTGATATTTTCTGTTATTTAATTTATTAGTTTCAATTTATAGCTGGAAAATTAACCTATAACATTGAGTTGTTGCTTTTATACAGCTATTAGCTCATATCGATTAGTCAGTAAGAAAGATAAAATTATTTTGATAGATAATTTAGCATTGATGTAAAAGATTTTTACCTAATAGTCATTGAGAAATAAATATTTATTTGATTTATCAGAAATGAATACATTATCTGTTTTCAAGCAATTAACGTAATTAATTTTATGATGAATATTGAAAATGTTAATGAAAAATTATTAAAGATTGATCATATTATTGTTTGTTTATTTAGATTTCTATTGGAATTTTCCATTGTCAAATGTTAACTAAGTTAAACATTTTTTATTCGCTTTGATTTAGTATAATTAGCATTCTCCTCTGTTTAAAGGAGAATGCTAAATTCTAAAATTGTGATAATTTTAATTTTGCAAAATTAGGTGAGTTTTATCAACCGCAGACAAAAAATTAAAGCGGTAGACATTAATGTCACACAAATAAAAGCCGCTGGCAGGGTGAATATATGGGCAATACCGCCAATCAAAGCAGGTCCAAGTAAAATACCCGAATAACCTAGCGTAGATACTGCGGCTACGGCTAATGCTTCAGGCATTGCGGTTTGTTTTCCTGAGACAGTGAATAGCATAGGTGCAATATTTGATAATCCAAGTCCTATTAGCATAAAGGCTATTGCTAATGTCCACAATGGACCATTGGCTACCAAAATAGCAAAGCCAAATACTGCCATAAAGCTACCATTAATAAATACCCGTTGAGCCCCCCATTGGCTAATTGCTTTATCGCCAAAGATGCGGCCAAGCGTCATCATAATGGCAAATAATGTATAGCCTAGCCCGGCATGCTTAGGCGCAATATTCTGTTGACTGAGGAGTAAAATACCACTCCAGTCGAGCATTGAACCTTCCATAATATAAGCGATACAGCATAATAATCCCAATATAATAACACTACCTTTTGGTAGGACAAAAAAAGGTGTGTCATTAGAGGTAGTATAATTTGTTAGGCCGTTCCAGGTTGATATCATTAGTAAGCTTATAAATATTATAACTAATATAATTACTTGTAATGGTGTAGCGCCTAATGTTAATAATAAGCTAACAATTCCCGCGCCAGCAAATCCTTCTAAGCTAAATAGTGCATGAAAACCTGACATTATTGGTTTTTGCGCTTGTTTTTCCGTAATCACCGCATGAATATTAACGACAACATCCATTGCACCAATACCCGCACCAAACAGAAATAGTGTGATTGCTAATGGTAAAACCGTTTCTATTGAAACGAGTGCTGGTAATGTTACCAGCACTAATATTGTCGCTAGAGTAAATATTCGCCGGCATCCAAAACGAGCTGCTAACATTCCAGATAATGGTATCATTAATAAAGAGCCTAAACCAAAAGCCAGTAGTATCGCACCCATGGTGCCATTTTCTATCTGTAGCCGTTGCTTAGCTAAAGGTATTAATGGTGCCCAGCTTGCCAAACTAAAGCCAGCAATAAAAAATGCTTTACGAGTCGCAATAATAGGCAAGTACATAGCTCTCACGATATTTATTTCAGACACAACGAGTTCCCCGACAGCGAACAGATATCTTAAAAAAGTGATTGAAAATTAGCTTTAGTTTTTCAGCTTAGCCAAATCCACTATCTCATCGAGATGGTTAATGATCGCAGTGGCTTGATGATAACTTTGCCCAGTAGATAACTGATGCGGCCAGGCATATATCTTACGCAGACCGGCATCATAAGCTGAACTGATACCTAAATCTGTATCTTCAATAACGATGGTGTTATTGATGTTAGCTTTTAGTTGAGTCATCATCGTGAGATAGGGTTCTGGATGAGGTTTGGTATATTTAACATCATTACCCGCAATCAATTTAATGGGGTTCAATAGTCCAAGTAAATTTATGTTGGCTAAACATAGATCACGTGGCGCCGTAGAAACGAATCCAAATGGAACATGTCGTTGTTCCAGTAGATTAATTAATTCAGTGACCCCAGGTCGCAAATATTTTTTAGCTAATTTAGCTTTATAGGTTTCAATCACTTGAGCGGAAACTGATGGTTGCTGTTTTGGTGGGATACCAATATACGATAAGGTTTCCTCTAAACTTAGCCCAATTAATTGTTGTGGTTCAAAATGCTGAGTTTGCTCAGCCGCCACAGTGCGTAGAACATCAAAATGTAATTGTTCGCTATCAACAATAACACCGTCTATATCAAAAATAACTGTCAGTTTATCCATTTTACTATTCTGCTTATCAGCTAATTAATATTAGATAGTCGTAGTAGTACCTTGCAGTTGGGTGCTTCAAGTGGAACCATCGTTTTATTATTAATATCACAGCCAACGGTACGAAAAGCGGATAGATAATCGGAAAAATTGAATGTATGGCTTATTAGTTTTTCTGCCGGGATTTGTTTGTCGCGGATCATCGCGTAAGCACGTTTGAAACTATTATTTAGCGAATCAATTGAACCTATTATTGATAAACTTTTATCAGCGATTTTTAGTACATCTAGTGTTGCTTTTTTATCTTTCAAGGCAACATTCAGTAATTTACCACCTGGGGCCAGATGAGAAATGAGTAATTCGGCCGGTGGTATCAATACATAAATCTATTTGACTATTACTTGTACCATACTCTTGTTCTATTGCTGACTCAAAATCATGATAAATTTTGCTATTGGGGGGTAAATTTTTACTGGCAAACTGATAACGATGGGAGTTTTTTTCAACAATAAATGCATTTACACCGCGTTGATGAAGTACCCACAAATAGAGCATTCCCATTGGACCTTCACCAATGACTGCAGCACGAATATTAGTATGGGTAATGGCTAGTTTATCAACACCAGTAATGGTACAACTCAAGGGCTCAGTGAGTGAGGCAGCCTCCATACTGACATGCTCGTCTAACTTAATTAAAAAAGCTTCTTTAGCTCGATATTGATCAGCAAAAGCGCCATCGTAAGAAACCCCGGCTTCAGTCCCCATTTTCATTTCACAATGATTAGGATTACCGGTTAAACACATCCGGCATTTTTGGCAGGCGTAAGTTGGATTGATAACAACCCGATCTCCAACTTTAAATTTAGTGACATTGTTACCAATTTCAGTTACTACGCCACTGGCCTCATGGCCGAGTGTGGTTCCCGCTATCGCAACCGGATAATTATCATTAATAATACCGATATCTGTCCCACAAACACCACATACTGCGATATTAACAATCACATCATCAGCCTCTTGGCAGTGAAGAGCAGGATTTTCATGGATATTGATTTGCCAAGCTTGTGAATATTTGAGTGCCTTCATGGTATCATTACCTCTGGTTTATTTGATTTTAACTGACTCATTTCATTAAACGTGATATCCAGTTTATTGATAATTTCATCGATATGCTGGCGGGTACAAATGAGTGGTGGACGTATTTTTAAGGTGCAACTTTTACCATAACGCGATCCTCGAATGATAAGATGATGCTTATTAGCGAGCTCAATAATTTGGGCGGCGTATTCAGGTGATGGTGTGTCGAAACCAAACATATATCCAAGACCACGTACTTTAGTAATATCATCGTGCTTATTTTGTAATGCAATTAAACTATTTCGTAAATAACCTTCATTTTGTTGTACATTAGCCAAAATATTTTCATCTTCGATGATATCAATAATTTCATTAAGTGCGGTTAATGCTAATGGATTGGCACCAGAAGTACTTGAGTGCTCATAGAATTCAAGCACATCTAATTCTTCTTTCATTAAGATGCCGCCAGTTGGAATACCAATTCCACCTGCACTTTTAGCAAAAACAATAATGTCAGGCTCAAGATCTTTGGCATAACCATTAGAAGCAAAGAATGTTCCTGTACGACCAAAGCCGGTTTGTACTTCATCGGCAATAACAATAATGCCGTATTTATGACAGACATCTCTTATATAGCGGTAGAAATCAGTGGGTATAACGATATTTCCACCATTTCCCATAACAGGCTCAATAATTAGACAAGCAATATTGTCATTAGAGCCGAGTTGGATAATTTGATCGAGATCCGGATAAGAAGCTAACGTATTTGTTTCTTCAGCACCGGCTAGTATGCTGGGTGGCATAGGAATTTTAAGCGACCCTTCAATATTAATGCGAAAATTTTTGATTCGAAAAGCATTACCGGATATTTGTGCCGTTGCCAGTGATTGGCCATGATGGGCCAGGTATAGTGAAATGACGCCAGAACGGCCAGTCGCTTTTTGTGCCATTCTTATTGCACCTTCAACAGCACCCTATCCTGAAACATCTCTAAACCAAATACGATTAATTTTTTCAGGAAGATATTTGATTAATTTTTGTAGAATGCAAATTGACATTTCACGGGTAAAGGTAGAGCTTAAATGGGTGCAGCGATCTATTTGCTGCTTTAGTTTATCGGCTATTCTTTTATTAGTATAGCCAAGTGGTAGATTGAATGTTCCTGAAGCCGCATCAATATATTTATTTCCGTCTATTATTAAGTAGGGGCCATCACCTTGGTATTTAGCAATGAGGGTTTCAAATGTTTCCTGCATAATATTAACTCCTCCAATTTAGTGAATATTTTATATTTTATATTTTATATTTTATATTTTATATAGTAAAAATATAATATATTTTTCTTAATCATAAATTGTTATTTTATTATTATTATTATTATTATTTCGTGATGATATAACTAAATCATTATCTCGATAGTCAAATACAGCACCACCACCTAAGCCTTGAATAAAAATTTTATTATTTCCTTCATTGAGCAATACATTTATATCACCTGTACCATGATTTATCGCTAAAATATTATTCCCTTTACCGGCATCAATAATATTATTGCCTTGCGTTGATATAATAATATCATTACCATCACCGGTTGAAATAATATCATTCCCATTGCCATCAACAATCATATTATCACCGCTAAAAGCGGTGATAATATCATTACCATCCCCAGCTAAAATAATTTTTCCAGTTTCACTCATATCGGTTAATATATCATTACCTGCAGATAAGTTAACTTTTATCACTTGAGAATAACCTTTAGGATAAAAAATATTGTCATCAAATTCTGACGGTATTTGTACTGTGGTACAAGGCGTAATTTGATATTTATTGTCTTGATAACTAATAAAAAAATATTGATTATTTTTATCTAACAGATAAATTTTACCATAAAAATCACCAAAATTATTAACAAACTTAATGGTTGGTAGTCTTACTGATCCTTGGTAATACAGGTTGTTATTAACAAAATTAAAATCATATCCATTATGATCTTTTAAGATAATAATAAATATATCTTCATTAGTATATGTGTTAGCAATTTCTTTAAAATCAAATATTATGCTGTCATCAATGTTTCCTGTTGTCATTAAATTATCAATAAGATATATATCCAGGCCATGAGAAAAATAAATATAACTATTTTTCTTTATGCTAGTAAAATAATTATTAAATTTATCACCATGAAAAATAGTTTGTAAGGTATCACTCGTCATCAGCATTGGTTTTATCATTGTAGGAAGTAAATAACTTTTACCAAACTTCATGATACTATTATTAGCCAAATTGATGTCAAGTGGATCAACGCTATTAATTTTTTTGGCTTTATCCAATGCAGGAAAATACATAATTTCAAAAATTTTATCAATAGATTCTGTTTTTTTTAATACCTTAGGTAAATTTTGTGATAATAAAAAACCGTCTACTGTTTTTATGATATATTCATGATTAATGAGTTGCTTGTCATCTATATTTCGATAGACATTCTTTAATTTTAAATTGGTATAACTCTCTTTCATTTGATCATGAAGCTGAGTTTTTCCTGATAATAATTTAATATGAATATCATTATCAACTAAATTTACTTCTATAATTTCATCAAGTGTGTATTGTAATTCTACGACACTTCCACTCCCTTTTTCAATTTCATCGATTACAATATTAGCATCAAAATTATATCCAGACTGCAACACTACGCTATTTATTGATAAATCTATCCAATCTTGATCTTCTGGGTTCCAAAGATAATTATTATTTCTCCATGGCAATAATTCCTGATAATCTTGCCAATGATAACGTTCAATAATATAAATATCCTCTTTCTCTCCTCCATTGGCATAACCATTATTTAATACCAGAGTATCTTTTCCAGAAAAGCCATATAAAATATCCTTTCCACCATTACCATTCAGTAAATTATCCTCGGCATTGCCTAAAATGAGATCTTGTACATCTTTTGCACCTATAGCATGTTCAATACTGACTAAATCTGCGCAAATCCCCATGGTATAATTTTTCTTTATTAATGATTGCAGATCACCAAAATCATCTAGGTAGACCTGATTGAGATACCTTAATGTACCATGCTCTAAATTAATTACTGTTCCAGCTACTACATTTGAATATTTAGTTAGTTGTTGATGATTATCAGTAGCCATTGATGATTGATAAGGTAATTGTGCAATATACAATGTATCGTTACCTTGACTACCATGAAAATATTTATTTTCATACTTATCTAACTTATCGCTTAATAAAATAAAAAAATCATCTTTATCACCACCAATAAATATTTTTTTGCCGTTATAACAAATAAATTGATTTTTAATTGATGCAAATCCGACAATAATATCATCACCATTAGCAAAATTAAAATTCACCCCTGTTAAATAATTTCTTAGATTATCCTTTGACAGATAATTATTTAAATTATCGTAAACATATACAGGCTGCTGAGTTTGTGGCAACGAATAAATAACTTTACTCTGATCAACATCAAATTGATAATTATTGAATCTATGATGATTAATTAATTTTTTTAGTAAGTTATCAAATTCTCGATTTAATATGAGTATTTCATCCGATGCAATTGAAGAATTAGGAATATAAGTTTTTATCTTGGCTACTTGCACTTGATATCGGTTTGGATACTGCTGAATAATTTTCTCTACTTCTTCTTTAGTAAATTTTCGGCTTGTAATCTCTATAGTGTCATCTATCTGCTGTTGTTTCCATAGGTTAATTGAGAGTGTAGCAATATCTAAATTATTCCTTAAATAATCAAAAGTATATTTAGAAAGACTATCTTTATGTTTACTCAAATAAGTGTTATTAATTTTATCAAATAAATAATATAGAGGTAATTCTTCAACTAATTCTGTTTCTGTAATAAAAATACTTAAATTAAAATCATGTGGTCTTAATAGTTGTTGAAAAAAATCTTTTTCTTGCTGTTGCCGATAAGCTTTGATTGCTGACTCAGTTTGTTGTTTCAATAACTTATTTCTCACTGAAGATTGAAATTGCAATCCCAAAGCTGCTGCAAAACCCACTTGCAATGTTTCCGATGTTGTCAATGCAACTTTTTCTTTAATGCGTTCCACAGTTCGATAGGAATTATATAACATTCCGCCTAACATCAAACCTGTGCCAATAGCTACCCCAATAGGCCCAGCAGAAGAAGAACCCGCAAAAATAGCAAGAGCAGTTGAAACGCTGATTCCGGCATTAAGTAGCGATAACGTCCCATTAATAATCATATCCTGCCGAATAGCCGAATCTTGTTCACGATTTAGTTGATTAAAATTTTCATAGGCGTAATAAAGATCAAATCCTGCTGATGCAAGTGTGATGCCAGCTGATACCCGACTTGCGAAGGTACTGGCTTCACTACCTATGCCTCTCATGCGATAAACAGCTTTAAATAATAATGGCTGGATAGCCTGATCACCAAAATTTGTTATGCTCGCAGCCCAGGCAACAATCAAATTATCTTCCAATATGTTACGTTGATCATCAACTAAATTAGCATTATTAAGTTGCATAATAGTAGATTGGGTTGAAGAAATTAATTGTATGATATTCACTATTTGCATCGTATGAGAAAATTTATTAACAATTGAAGCATAGCGAGGTAAATGAGATAGTTCTTGCTGTAATTTTTGGGCAAAATGTTTATCGATAACTTGTTGTGCTGTATGGTTATCAATATCAGCTAAGCGCCGCATAATAACCGCAAAATCATTTAAATTGTTACGATTAATCAATAGCTGTTGATAATTCTTATTGACACTCAATTTTTGTTTTAAAATTTTGATGAAATTAATATTATCTTTAGTTGGTTGATAAAAACTAAGGTAGTCATTCAACGTGACGACATCAAACTGTATTTTATTTTGCCAATCAGTAACGTTTCTAACTGAGAATAATGTTAGTTTTTTATTATCTATATATGCCCCTGCTTGTTGTAATATTGTAAGAGGAATATCTATCTCACCAATTTTAATTAAAATTTGCTCTTCAAACTGATTTTTTTTATCGGTAATTGTTCAGTCAATTTTGCTAGTTTATAATTTAATATTGCATCATTTTCTACTTCATACCACTTAATAGAATAATTATTTTGGGCATTTTTTTTAATGCCTAACATTTGATAACGATAATATTTTTTATTATTAATAATAATTTCATCATCCAGGTACATCCGCATAAAGTATAATAGTTTTTCATAGGAATTTTCTGTTGTGACAAAATCTAATTTTATTTCTCCCATTCTCGGATCAAATATAGTATAAGAATAAAAATCATCTATTTTTTTCTGCTTCAAAACAGTGAAAACATAATTATCAATGACTAACTGATACTTACCAATTGATAATTCTATTAATTGATTAACATTTTTTTCATTAACAGCCTTAGATTGAGAAAAAAGAAAATTAATATAGTTGAATACATTATCGAAATTTTGTAAAAACATCAATTCTTCATTTGATAATAATCGTTTTGTTGAAATTTCTAATAAGCTATGATGATATTGTAACAATTCACTAAATTTTTTGGTGTTATTTTCACTATAAGCATACAAAAAAGCGAGATTTTTTGCTAATTGATTATTTTGCTCAAAATAAAATGCATGAACCAGAGGATTAAGGGTTATATTAAATGACGGAATTGATTTTGTATCCGTTTTATTAGCTAAACTTACAATATTACTAAAATAATAGTTATGCCATTGCTGGCTTTTTGCTAGGGCCTGCGATAATGATAATTGACTTAATTCGCTACGTTTATCAATAGCTGATAACTCTATTAATACCATTTTTAAGTTTTCTAATGCTTGATGATCATGAATTAGTGTCATCAATTCCCGCATATTAATAGTTCCATCTGAATATAAAAATAGCTGCGACAATAAATTATTTGAATAATTACTCAGTGAATGGATTATTTTTGGCCGATAAGCAATATTTTCTAATAATATTTTTGTATCATAGGCTTGTTGTTGTACTGTTGGTAATTCGCTGTTTAAAAAAAGTTTACGCCATTCAATTAATCTATTGCTACTACTATATTTATTCTGTTCAAAGTAATTATTTACTTTTTGACTTAAAATTGGATCATATTTAATTTGATTTATTTTATTAATGTCCAGCAAATCATTTTCATCGACTAAATAGCCTTGTAAGTGATAACAATATTTATCATTATTTTTATTGATATCGATTTTATCTGTTACAATATCCATTAAAAGATTTTGCTCAATAGGAACATTGTTTAAATACAGTTGATTTATTTCATTATTATAATTAAATTTAGTTAACCTTCTATTATTGCCTGCTAAAGCATAATATTTATTGATACTATCCGATAATAATGGAAGTAATTGATGATCCCCCTGCTGGTAAGTTGTCACAGTGGCATTTATAGCGCTTCTTGCTAAGTTTATGGCTGTTTCACTAGCAATGCCATTGGGATCATAAGGATTAGCTAGTTCGCCTAATCCCTGTTGAGAAAAAAAGCAAACTTCCTCTGGATTATTTAAACCAAAGTATAATTTTGTTTCAGCAAGAATATCCACTAATTTTACTGATAAAAGTCCTTCAAATAAAGATTGTTCAGGAGTCGTGGCTATATTACCTAATAATATCCATTTTTTTATTTTTGTGTTATTTAATTTGTCTAATTCGCCATATTCTAAAATTGCTTTGTTTGAATCTTTGTCCATTTGGAAAATAAAAGTATTTTCTGGGATTTGTCTGGCTAATAATTCTGCCTGTTGCTGATATTTTTTATCACCAGAAAACCGAAAGATTATTTGTGAGCTATTTTCATCTAATGCTTGCGATAATCCTGCTGTGATATTAGCAGCATTGACTTTTGGCCATAAAGGGACATTATCAATATTTTTTCCATGTAAATTATCAATTAATACACCAATGTCATAATTATTTATTATTCTTTCATCGATAGTAAAATTATCGGCAAAAACTTTATAGGCTTCACCATCATAAGCAATTGTTTTGAGTAAATCTAAGTCCAACTCCCCATTAGGATAATAAAAATATTGACTAAGATAGTCTCGATAACGAGTCACTGCTGCAGATAATGTAATATCCGCTGAATTTATTTGCCGTAAAAGATATAAAATTAGTGCTTCTCCATTAATAGTTATTTCACCGCTATTGTTATCTTTTTGATACTGATTTTTATAGTATTTTGCTGGCTGTTTACTATCGTTACTCTCATCCAAATAAACTTCTTTTTTGCCATTATGATAAATCGACAAATCTTTGGTATAAGCCACTAAGGTAGATTTAAATTCTTTTTGCCAAAATTCTTGGCTAATATTTAAGGCAAAATTATCCAGTAAATTACCCTGGCCTAATTTGCAACCTAATAAAACTATTTTGTCTGGTTCATTATTGGCTAATAACGATGTTTTTAATTTTTTTAGTTTATCAACTATGGTATAAGCACTTTGATTAGCAAATAGTCGTTGTTTTTTTTGTTCATCAAAATGACCATGTCCAATTAGTAACCAGCGGCTATTGTTAGTTATGACTTTATCAATATCACCATATACTAGTCGATATTGATCATTTTCCAGATCATATTGAATTAATATGGTGTTATTTGGATGTTTACCAATTAAATTTGCCGCCGCTTTATTAATAATATCTTCACCTTCTAACTGAATGATAACATTATAAAGATTATTAGCTTCTGCTATTAATTGCGTTTTATTTTGCTGAGGAATAAGTTCGGGATTAACACTTGGATCCCACCAATTATCAAGTTTTATTGGTGTTCTACTTCCCAAAACCTCATTATTATGAAGTTCACATATTTCTAAGGGCAATCGTTCACGCGGCAAAGTAACAATTGGATCAGAGAGATAAAATTCTAATCGTTCTCTACTATTTCGCAAACGATAAATAACATCACTGACATCGGTTATTTTACGAATTTCATAATTTTCATTAGTTATACATATGTGAAGATTATTTTCCGCTAATGCTAAAATATTTTTATGTTGGTTAGTAAAGAATACTAGTATTTCATCAGATGAAAGTGAATTCATCAAAATATTAATACTTTTTGGTTTATGTTTTTCACTAATTAATTCAATATGAGTGGTTCTAGTATTATGATTAAAATTTTTAAAAATAATTTTAGTTTTTAAATCAAGAATAAATTTATACTCATTATCACAAAGGATCTTATTGGTTGTTATATTAATTAATTTTTCATCTAATTTAGGTAAAATTGCCTGTTCAGTAATCTTCTCATCATATTCCATTTCAGAAATAAGTACATCCATAGTTCCATCACGTAATCGAATAAAATTATAACTATCACGTCTAATCTTAACAATATAAT
>UXGC01001872.1:0-16058 GCA_900480045.1 Eurytoma adleriae | reverse complement strand
TTTTTAAAACTATTGGTTGCCACCGTACCTAATGATACTGTCTGATCTTTAGTAAGTGCTTTAAATGTACAAGATGACTGAATAATTTCACCGGTAAATTTAATATTTCCATCCCAGGCATGAACAGAAAATTGAAACAAAGAAAACATTAACAATAAGCTTGCCATCAATAAGTTATACATAAGTTTTACCTTTATTTTTGGAATTGAACAACGAATATTATTACTATTTTAAATTGTAAGAATACTGCTATTTTTATTTAAGACAAGAGGTATTTTTAACAAAAAAATAACAATTATCTTTTCTTTAATATAAGTGAAATAAAGTAATATAAGGTATTGAAAATAATATTAAATGCATAGAATTAAAAACTAATTTCCTTACTATAAAATAATTATCCTGTCATATTGAATGATAGTTATTTTATAAAATATGAAAGATAGCAATTAATCTGTGGTTCAGTTGGAAATCTGACAATATTTCACGTCAAGACTATTTTTGTACAGAACGATGTCGACAGCGCGTAATGGACAGTATTTTACTAATCCCAGTTAAGAAGTTATTACGTCAGATATAATTTTTCTTAGATTAATACGTTCCCAGCCAGTTTATTAACTGAATGCATATTCATACCATAAATCAGCTTCAATCCTTAATCAGAAAGCTACTCTGGGTACTATGACCTTGTGAGAAGTATTGTTTTTGTCAGCAAGAATCTTGGTCCATGTCACGAGTTTTTGCATAATGCTGGGTTTACGACCTACAAATCGTTTAGGCTTTACTGTCCTACTCTGTTATTTGCTAGTGTTATTTTCTGTACGAAAGCATGTACAAAACCGGTCGGTTTCGTTCAGTGTAAAGATCGTAACTAAGAAAAACTATATTCGAGGGAAGTATTTATGCCACGATGAAAAATATTGATCAGAAAATTTACTAATCATAACGAATTTTTAACGTTTTGGGCGTCATGCGCTAGACATAAGAAAAACGGTTCAGCAACTTGTGACTTTAGATTTAGAAATTTGCGTGTATTTTCTGGCTATTAGAAGCGTAGTTCTTACCAGACTAGAGGAGAAAATGAGCTGCAGTCACTGAATTTGAACGCGATCTGCTGCATGAATGCAGACATTCTGGATTCGTGAGGGTATAAGTAATATGAAAACGTTTTAAATCATCGTCCAGTTTTTAATCCAGAATAGCAGCAAGCGTTATAGAGCGTATTAATTCGGCCACAAGCATTAGCGTAATAGTCAGAGAATTTAACACTACACCATAAACCATTCTCAGAGTGAAAGTCATAAATTAAAACAATTGTGAGCTCCTCCTACAAATTACGTTTAATTTATTTTTTCGAGGATATGATTGGTTTAAAAAGAAGTTCAGATATATTATCAATTGAGTTTGAGATATTAATCTGATTAGTATCACATCTCTTATCTATAGTGGTTAAAAATCGTTTTTCCATTTGAGAGAAAATAATTTTGGTAATTTTTATTCCAGCCTGATCAAGCATCAAAAATGTTTTTCGTTTATCTTGATTATCTTTAAATTTGTAAACCCATCCATTTTTGATAAATTTTCTAATTTCACGACTTACATTAGGTAATGACATATTTTGGCAATAGCTAATTTGACTTAATGTAATTGGTTGTTCAAGAGCAATTTGTTGCAAAATATTAAACTGAACCCTCGTCATACCGTCCAGCTCAAGATCACGTGTAAGTACATCTATAACCTCATAAAAAGAGGTGGTAAAAAGCATAAACTGTTTGTAAAGATGATGCATTGGTACTCCTTAAAATAGCCTATACATTAACATAAAAAAAGATAAGCGTCTTTTTGATGTAGCATGGCTATAAGGGCAATAAGTGTCAAATAATAGTTATCATTTGACAACTATTTTTCGTGGTGTTACTTTGTGTCCTGGGAAATATAACCCTCTGTTATGTTCACATATGAATTATGAGGATCTCTTTAATGAAAGGTTTTGTAATTGATTTTAATAAGAAAGGCGTGGAGAAATTTATGATTGGAGAAGTACCAGATCCAGTCGTAAAAGCAGCAGAAGTTCTGATTAAGGTTATGGCTGTGCCTTTAAGTGCATGGGAATTGGATTTTATTAGGAATAATGATCAGCTAAGCCTAAAGGAGTACATTAAAGGATGCAATATCTATCTTGGTCTGGAGTTCTCAGGAGTGGTTTTAACGGACGGTAAGAAATTTAAAAAGGGTGATCGTGTAGCCGGCAGTATAGACTTTACAAAAGATGAAAAAGCAATGGCAGAATTAGTTGCGGCAAATGAGGATTATTTATCAATTTTGCCAGAATCTATTAAGTTCACAAATGGAGCGTCATTGCCGATCGGAAGTGAAACTGCTTATAAAGGACTGGTTGAGCTAGCTAAAATTAAAAACGGTGATAATGTCTTGATTATAGGAGCAAATGGAGGAGTCGGTTCTTATGCGGTTCAGATAGCAAAAAATGCGGGAGCAAAAGTCACTGCTATTGGGGGGCCATCTGCTGTCCCATTTTTAAAAGAGTTGGATGCAGATAAAATTTATTCTTACAGAGAAAAAAGTGTATTTGAACTTAATGATTCCTTTGACATTATATTTGACTTAGCGAAAGTACTTAAGTTTGAACAGGCAATTCATTTGCTTAATAATAATGGTGTATTTGTTAATAGTAATCCGCAATTAGATATTGACTCAGAAGCTCAAGCTAAAGTATCAGATAAACTCGTTCCATACTTATTTGTTGCTCATGGTTCATCGACAATACTAAACCAAATTATTGATAAAGTAACCACTGGTGAAATTAAGCCGGCAGTTGAGAGTGTGTTTAGTGTGGAAGACTACAAAACAGCACTAAAGACACTTCAGGAAAATGAACGCTTCGGTAAGATTGTCATGGATCTTAGTTCTTTTTAAACTACTCATACATTTAGATGCTAAGAAATGTAAACATAAAAATGTTAGATGTTTGAAGACTACATATCTGATAATTGCTATTAAAGAATAGAGGCCAAAAGAGTTTCTGGTTTTTTGTTCTGACAAGTATTGATCGATATAGGCAACTGATCCAACTCTGTATGAAAACAGTTTTTCCGTTTTCCAAATGAATTCCATCTATTCCAAATCATAAGGCAAACTGCATTTTAGTTACAACATACTTTTATTGGTAAAACTAAAACCTATCTTAATAAGCAACGAGATAGATTTTTTCTAAGTAGAAAATTTGTTATTTAAATGGCAATAATCAACATAATTACAACTAGGTGATTATGTTGATTATCATTAAATTTCTTTGATTAAATATGAAGTAAATACCAAAATGCAGGAATAGAAGAGAAAATAATTATTACTATTGCACTTTTTTCTAAGCGGCTAAGTGATTTTTTATTATTATTTTGCTTTTGAGCATAGAGAAAGATAAATAAACCAGGCATGTAAAGAATAACAGATAAAAGCAGGTTGATGGTTCCTGAAGCATAAAGAAGCCATAAACCATATAAACTGGTTACTGTACCGATAATCAGTAATCCTTTGTTATTGCGCTCAAAAGAGATTTTGATTAGGAAAGCACCCACTAGAAAATAAGGCACTAAAATCATTTCAGAGGCTATGGTTAATAACATATTGTAGTTGCTACCACTCAACCAAATTAATATTAATGATAATTGTACAGCGCCGTTTGTAAGCCAAAGAGATGAAGAGGGGGCGTTATTTTTATTTTGATATTTAAATATTTTAGGAAATGAGCCATGTAGTGAAGCAATATAAGGAATTTCTGTCGCCATAATTGTCCAGCTCAAATAAGCACCGCAAACAGAAAGAATTAAACCAGCTGCAATGATAATCTCGCCATAATTTCCCATCATATTGATCATAAGTGATGCCATCGAGGGATTTTTCATTTCAGCAAGTTCAGCTCTAGGAACTATGCCTAAGGAAAGCAAGGTAACTAATATATAAATACTTAAGGTAGAAATTACAGCAAGTAACGTTGCCAAACCAACATCTTTACGTCTTTGAGCACGCGCTGAAACAACCACAGCCCCTTCAATACCAATAAATACCCATAGCGTAATTAACATAGTATTTTTGACTTGTTGCCAAATGGGTTTGCCTATTTCAACGCCACTAAAATCAAATTGAAAGATATCTATCTTAAACGCAAAAATCGCTAGAATGATAAACAGGCTAAGAGGAATCAATTTAGCGAAAGTTGCTAATTTATTGATACCGGCGGCAGTCTGTGTACCTCTTAATACTAACCAGTGAATGATCCAAAGTAAGATAGATTCACCAATCAAAGATTGCCAAGTATTCCCATCACCAAAAATAATATTATCTGAGTGATCAGTAAAAAAACTCAGGGCGGCAAAGACGATGACCAAATAGGAAACATTAGCGATAACAGCACATAGCCAATAGCCCCAGGCGGAACAGAAACCAACAAGTTCGCCAAAACCCTCTTTAGCGTAAGTGTAAATTCCTCCATCTAGATCAGGTCTAATGCGAGAAAGTAACAGCAAAGATATGGCAAGAAATAAAATGCCAATACCTGTGATACTCCAACCTATCATAAGTGCTAAGGGGCTAGCGACTTCAGCCATATTTTGCGGCAGACTAAAAACACCCGCTCCAACCATTGAGCTTAAAACTAATGCGGTTAAAGCGGTCAGATTTAATTTTTTATTTTTCAAAGAAAATATCCTAAAATCTATTTGCCATAATTTGGTTTATGCCGTTAATAACAATTTGTTTCGATAGTAAAAAACCAAACTGGCTTGAATTAGATAGAAAGAGAAAATTTAGCAGAATTTTACGGTTATGGAACATGATATGCAATCGTTAAATATGCACAAAAAAGAAAAAAATATTCGCTTTATTTTTGTTGAAAAATTGTTATTTATTATCTTATCTATTACACAAAAGAAAAACGGACAATTTTGTCCGTTAAAATACTTATTTATTTAACTATAAGATAACATTCAAATTTTGTTACTTATAAAGATCTGCACTAATTGTAACACTACCACCATTAGCTTGCCATTCACGTGTAATATGAAAATATTTTGCGTCTTTTTTCTCTGCACGTTTAGCAATTTGATATCTTATTTCAGGAGTAGAAGTATAGAAACCTGAGAAAGTAATTGAATCGAAAGGGACCATCTGCGCAGCTGCTGCTTTATTAACTTCTTCAATTTGATATCCACTAGGTAGTGTTACGTTGGTTTTACCCGAACCTGACATTGACGTTTCAAAAAAGTGGCCTACGCTTTCCTTCGGTGCCGAAGATGAAGCCACCCCAGGTATGATCACTTTTTTGGCTGCTTCGCCTCCTTTAGCTAATAAGGCTTTACCCGTTTCTGTATCTGCGGGTACTACAGCGTTATCATTTTGCACTATCCGTTGTGGCGCATTTGCGGCATAAATATAAGCAGTAGCAAGTGTGTTACCGCCATCATTTAAAGCAACATTACGGACGACATAAAAATAAGCAGCACCTTTTTTCTTAGCTTTTTTAGCGAGCGCCTCATTAAGTGCGGCTTCAGAGCTATACAAACCACTGACAGTCACAGTATCAAATGGCAATAATCTTACTGCTTCTGTTTTAGGTAATTCTTTGATGCCAGCAAAGATACGATAGGGGAGTTGGGTTACTTTTGTCGCATCTTTGCGATACAAATCGGCAACTACCCGTAAATTACCACTATCACCTACATCATCTAGGCTTTGAATATAGTAAGAATAGGCGCCTTCTTTATCTGCTCGGCGAGAAACTGCATCGGATGCTTCATAAATGGCATTAAAGCGGCCTGTGACAGCGATCCTTTGGTAAGGCTTTAATTCTTGAGCTTGTTCCGGTGTTAATTCTACAGCGGCTTGCACACTTATTATACTGCTTAGTGAAAGTACCGCAGTTGTGATGGCCGTTATTTTAAGCTTCATACAAAATCCTTCCGCATTACACAATTTACTATCAAAGTGCTGAATTAATAGTCGTATCATACAGATAATAATTATTACATGTAATAACAGCAATTGTCCCATTGTTTTCTTGTGAAACTATTAATTTAGTTGAATACTCACTACTTTTGCTAATTATTTTTATAAATTAATATCAAGTCGTAGGCTATTTGACTAATATCATTTTTTGCCAAAAAAATTTAATTTAATGTCGTGGAAATCCGATAAATTATGGCTCATGATTACTATTTTCAGTAGGTTTCAACAATGTTTTTCACTCAATATAACAGATATATATAATATAATTAGTTATGTAAGCTGGGAAGAAACATCAAGCAACTTTGAACTAGAAGGGATCATTATGCGTATTGGTGTACCGAAAGAAAGAATTACCAATGAAGCACGTATTGCAGCAACACCATTAACAGTAAAGCAGCTAATTAGTTTAGGTTTTTCTGTCGTTGTTGAACGAGAAGCAGGCCATCTTGCTAGTTTCGAAGATGCTGCTTTTAAGCAAGCTGGCGCTGAAATTGTCGAGCAACAATCTGTGTGGGATGCGGATATTATTTTTAAAGTTAATGCGCCGCTAGAAACAGAAATCGCTCTTATCAAAGAGGGGGCAATATTAGTTAGCTTTATTTGGCCGGCCCAACAGCCAGATTTAATGCAAAAATTAGCAGCCCGTAAAATTACCGTATTAGCAATGGATGCGGTGCCACGCATTTCCAGGGCTCAGTCACTTGATGCACTAAGTTCTATGGCTAATGTTGCCGGTTATCGCGCAGTGGTAGAAGCAGCCTATCAATTTGGGCGTTTTTTTACGGGTCAAATTACAGCAGCTGGTAAAGTGCCGCCAGCTAAAATAATGGTTATTGGCGCAGGTGTTGCCGGTTTAGCCGCAATAGGTGCAGCAGGTAGTCTTGGGGCTATTGTGCGAGCATTTGATACCAGACCAGAAGTAAAAGAACAAGTACAAAGCATGGGGGCTGAGTATCTTGAATTGGATTTTAAACAGGATTCAGCAAGCAGCGATGGTTATGCTAAAGAGATGTCCGAGGCTTTTATTCAAGCTGAAATGGCTTTATTCGCTAAACAAGCAAAAGACGTGGATATTATTATTACCACCGCATTGATACCAGGAAAACCTGCGCCAAAATTGATTACCAAAGAGATGGTTGACTCGATGAAGCCTGGTAGTGTAATTGTTGATTTAGCCGCGCAGTCGGGCGGAAATTGCGAATTAACCGAAGCAGATAAACTGATCGTTACTGATCATGAAGTTAAAATTATTGGCTATACCGATTTACCAAGTCGTTTACCGACACAATCTTCACAACTATACGCAACTAATATCGTTAATTTAATCAAACTGCTTTGTAAAGAAAAAAATGGTCAACTAGCCATTGATTTTGATGATATTGTTGTGCGTGCAGTCACTGTTATTAGAGAAGGAGAAATTACCTGGCCGTCTCCACCGATTCACGTATCTCAACAACCGCAAACAAAAAATCAACTGATAAAATATGAAGAAAAACCGGCAGCGAGAAAAATCTCTCCCTGGCTAAAATATATTTCTTTAATGTTGGCAATTATACTTTTTAGCGGTTTTGCGCGTGTAGCACCTAAAGATTTTCTTTCTCATTTTACCGTATTTGCGCTGGCATGTGTTGTTGGCTACTACGTTGTATGGAATGTCAGCCATTCACTTCATACGCCACTTATGTCAGTAACTAATGCGATTTCCGGTATTATTGTGGTAGGTGCATTATTGCAAATTGGTAGCGGTGGTTGGGTTACTTTCTTCTCATTTATTGCAGTACTAATTGCTAGTATCAATATTTTTGGTGGATTTACAGTAACGCAACGTATGCTGAAAATGTTCCGTAAAGGATAAGGAGTTTAAATTATGTCTAGTGGAATGGTGACAGCAGCATATATTGTGGCGGCTATCTTATTTATTTTCAGCCTGGCTGGTTTGTCTCGTCTCGAAAGTTCTAAGCGCGGTAATATATTGGGTATTACCGGTATGGCAATCGCTTTAATTGCAACTATCTTAGGTCCCGATGCACATAATATTGGCTGGATTATTATTGCAATGGTTATTGGTGGCGTTATTGGGGTGCGTTTAGCAAATAAAGTTGCCATGACTGAGATGCCAGAACTGGTTGCTATTTTGCATAGTTTTGTCGGTTTGGCGGCTGTTTTAGTCGGTTTTAATAGCTTTATTGCTCATGAAGTATTTTCAGATAATATAATGGAAAATATTCATCTGACAGAAATTTTCCTGGGTATTTTTATTGGGGCAGTAACATTTACTGGCTCAATTGTTGCTTATGGTAAATTATGCGGCAAAATAGCATCTAAACCCTTAATGCTTCCTAATCGCCATAAACTTAATTTATTGGCGTTATTAATTTCATTTATTTTGCTAGTTATTTTTGTCAAAACGACAGCTATTGGCTTGCAAGTATTTGTCTTATTAATGATGACCATCATTGCTTTAGCATTTGGCTGGCATTTAGTCTCCTCAATTGGTGGTGCAGATATGCCAGTTGTGGTATCAATGCTGAACTCTTATTCAGGATGGGCCGCTGCTGCTGCGGGTTTTATGTTGAGTAATGACTTGCTAATTGTTACTGGGGCGCTAGTGGGCTCTTCAGGTGCGATTTTATCTTACATTATGTGTAAAGCCATGAATCGTTCGTTTATTAGTGTCATTGCTGGCGGGTTTGGCACTGATGGCATATTAGTGGATGATGAGCATAGCCAAGGAAATTATCGTGAGACCACAGCGGATGAGGTGGCTGAATTATTAAAAAATTCCCATTCGGTAATTATTACTCCTGGTTATGGAATGGCGGTGGCGCAGGCTCAATATCCCATCCACGATATTACCCTAAAATTACGTGAAAAAGGGATTAATGTTCGTTTTGCGATCCATCCTGTTGCGGGACGTTTGCCTGGTCATATGAATGTATTATTAGCTGAAGCAAAAGTACCTTACGATATCGTTTTAGAGCTTGATGAAATAAATGAGGATTTTGCTAGTACAGACACGGTATTAGTGATTGGGGCAAATGATACTGTTAATCCAGCAGCACAAGATGATCCTAAGAGTCCAATAGCGGGTATGCCTGTCCTGGAAGTTTGGAAAGCGAAAAATGTGATTGTATTTAAACGCTCAATGAACACGGGTTATGCCGGCGTTCAGAATCCGTTATTTTTTAAAGAAAATACCCAAATGTTATTCGGTGATGCAAAAGTAAGCGTAGAAGCTATTTTGCGTGCTTTATAAGATTTTTAATAATCTGATGGCTCTATTTGATAGGGTCATTTGCTGGATTTATTGGACAAACAAAACCATCAGGTTTAATGGCTAATAAATCACATTTTAACTTATCAATGATCTGTTCAGCGGTATTGCCTAAAAACGCCGCTGAAATACCTGTTCTGCCTAAAATACCCAGTACAACAATACCTGCATGTAATTCGTCACAGATTTCAGGGATTATTTTCTCAACGGGTCCTTCAACAACATGAGTATCTTTTTCATCTATGGTAAATTTTTGTCTTAATTTTTTCATCGCAATAAGATGCTGACCACGCAAGGCCTGATTGTAGATATTTGGATTAAAGTCCGGTAATTCAATAGCAATATTTATCGGGGCAACAGGGTAGGCACTCACGAGATGTATATGTGGACTTTTAACAATCCTATGACTGATATTTTTTGTTTCCTTAATTAATTTAATATTAAGTTTCTCATGATAGGATTCTTCGTTAGATAAATTAACCGCAACAACAATAGCTCCATCGTTAGGCCATTCTTTGTCTTTTACCATCCAGACTGGACAAGGACATTTACGTAGTAAATGCCAATCAAGGGGGTAAATATCATGGCATCAAAACGATCATTTTGATGAGCCATTTTCAATAATAAATCATGTTTATCAGCAACAACTTCTTGAATAATTGCTTCATAAGGTTTGTTATGCCAGATCACTTTGATTTCAATATCAATCCCCGCTTCTAAGTAGTAGTGTGCTTGTTGTTTTATCCATACTTTTCGCTGACTGATAACCCCTTTGCGCATTGCATTGCGTTCTTCAGGGGATAATAAGGTTGTCATGTCATAAGAGAGATCATAGATCGGCAAGAAAGCCTTAATGCGTCCACCATTGCGTTGTACTATATATACAGCACGTCGGAGTGCAGGTTGGTCATCCTGATTTGGATCGATAGCAACTAACAGATTCCGGTAATTAGCCATAATGGTTCCTCTTAGAGGCTGAACAACATTTATATCACTAAAGATAAACCAATATGGGTTAGGATAATAGATAGTAGCTTAGCCAAATCACAAAAAAATAATAAGTTAATGTGATCTGGCCTACATTTATGAATGTTGTTTAAGCTGAGGTTTTACCCGCAATTTCGGTCAGCTTATACATATCATTAATTGTAATATATTTACCTTTGACACTGAGAGTATAATTTTTTTGGAAGCGACCCAATAAACGACTAATTGTTTCAACGGTTAAACCGAGATAATTACCAATATCACCTCGAGTCATCGTTAGGCGAAATTCTTTTGCTGAGAAACCACGTTGAGCAAAACGGCGTGATAGATTATAAATAAAAGCAGCTAATCTTTCTTCCGCATTTTTTTTCGAAAGCAGTAATATCATTTCTTGATCATCCTTAATTTCACCACTCATTAATCTCATTATTTGTTGCCGCAAATTAGGCATTTTACCTGAAAGATCGTCGAGTTTTTCAAAAGGAATTTCACAAACCATTGAAGTTTTAAGAGCTTGAGCAAAACTTGGATGTTGATTATAGATAATAGCATCAAAACCTACAAGATCACCGGCTAAATGGAAACCGGTAATTTGTTCATCACCTTCCTCGGTAATAGTATAACTTTTTATAGTACCTGATCGGATGGCATAAAGTGATTTTAATTCATCACCCGCTTTAAATAGGGTTTGCCCTTTTTGGATTGGTTTTTTACGTTCAATAATATTATCGAGTTGATCCAGTTCATGTTCATTCAATGTGAATGGAATACAAAGCTGGCTAATACTACAGTCCTGGCAATGGATAGCGCAGCCACCAGACTGGATTCGGCGAACAACGCGTTTTTCTGGGATCATATTACTTGACTCATTATGATAAGAAATATTGATTTTAGTCAATTTTAACACATATTCTACGCTTGAGTAAAAGAATTAATAATTAGTTGTATTTTTATTTAACTAATATTATCAATATAAACAGTTGACTTGACAGTCATTTATTTTACTTAAGCTAATTATTATAACTTATAGAAAAGTAAAAATAAAATCAAATTTTGTCTAATAATATATTAATTTTTAATTAGTTTTGAAAATGTGGTTATTTATAATTTTAAACTTTATTTATTTGTTTTTAGTAAAGTTTATTTTCCAATAATATTACTTAATAACGTTTTTTATTATAAAACATATTTATTCTGAAAGCTTTTATTAATCAATATATAATTTAGAAACGACGTTTTTTTAAAATTTTACCAACTAATAACTTATAGAAATAGTTTTATTGGTGTTTTATTATTTTTTTATAGAAAACAGTTTAGAGGCGTTGAATAGTGAAAGGTTGGCAGTTAGGCATTGCTATTATCATCATATTGCAGACTAATAACTGTTATGCTGGAACGCTATTTTTTTCTTATCCGCAAGCAATATCATGTCCATTCTTAGTGCAGCAACGCTGGGCTGATAATTTTTATCCACAACTTAGTAACGAAAATGACGTTTTTAGTCAAAAAACGAAGTTTAGACCCATTTTACAGACAAACAAAAAAACGCCAATAAAATCTATGTCAATGAAGTGTTATATAAATTATCTTATTGATATTAAAAATCAATATAAATTGCCAGCCAATTTAACGATAAGTAATATATGTAACTCAGTTAGTGACGCTGTCACTAAAGCCTGTTTAAAACAACAAAACAATAATGTAAATGATAAGTTGAAGGTCAATTTTATTACAAAAAATAGTACAAAGAAATTTTATTTTAATAATTTAAATCAGTTTGTTAGTAGTAGACAATTAAATAGAATGAAAAATTTTGATGCTATGGAAATTGAGTTTAATATAAATTATAAAATAAATCATAAAGTTAGTCTTGGAACGAGATTTCTTAACGAAATAGATGGTATTAATTATAAATTAACTAAATTTGACGTCATTGCTCAGTGGCATTTCTGATCAAACTTTCTATTAGTCAAAATATAATATTAAATATTAGTTAAATTATTAGAGGAAAAATTTACGGCTATCAAGTACAATAATCAGTTGATTGGCTCAGCAACGGAGTTATTATTGAATGCCGCACCATCATATAGATGCTTTACCAAAAACGATGCTTGCCATCGAAATTGTGGGGCCAGGCGGTCCGGAAAAACTTAAACCCACCCAATTACCACTAATAAAACCACCAAAATCTCATTTGCTTGTTAAGGTTGCCGCTGCGGGTGTCAATCGTCCAGATGTTTTTCAGCGTATGGGAGTTTATCCACCTCCAGCAGATGCATCTCCAATACCAGGATTAGAAATTTCTGGTCAAGTGGTTAGTGTCGGAGAAGGTTGTCAGCGTTGGAAAAACGGCGATAAAGTTTGTGCTTTAGTTGCCGGAGGAGGATATGCTGAATATTGTTTGGTGCATGAAGCTATCGCTTTACCTATTGGTGATCTCAGTTATATCGAAGCCGCGGCACTGCCAGAAAACTTTTTTACTGTTTGGGCTAATGTTTTTCAAATTGGTCAACTTAAAAAAAATGAAACTGTTCTTATCCATGGTGGTACCTCTGGTATTGGTAGTATCGCTATTATGTTAGCAAAAATTTTTGGTGCTAAAGTATTTACTACTGTTGGTTCAGTGGAAAAAATGAAGGTGGCTTCTTCTTTAGGTGCTGATAAAGTGATTAACTATATGACAGAAGATTTTGCTGAAAAAATAGCTGAATATACCCAAAATAAAGGCGTCAATATGGTTGTTGATCTGATTGGTGGCGATTATGTGAATAAAAATTATCAAATTGCCGCTAAATATGGCCGTATCATTCAAGTTGGTATGATGCGTGGGGCACCTCAGCAGGTAAATTTGATGCCATTAATGGTTAAGCAATTAATTCATACCGGTTCAACAATGCGAGCAAGGACGTTAGTGGAAAAAATAGCCATTGCTAAAGAGTTAGAAAATAAGGTTTGGCCACTTATTTATTCAGGTAAAATTAAACCCATTATTGCTAAAACGTATCCCTTAGAACAAGCAGAAAAGGCGCATTGTTTTATGGAGTCAGGTAATTTGATTGGTAAACTTGTATTAGTTAATGAGCACTTTTGATATTGTTTTTTAGTATCTTTTTCTTCTTACTGAGAGCTATTCTATGATTAAATATTTATTATTAAATTACAAGAATCAACAGTCTAATTACCTAAAATTACTTGTTATATTATTACCTTTACAAGTTTTAGCTTATGATGAACAAACTTCGTTAGAACAGTATCCGACAAAAGATATTCTGGCCTATTTCAAGCAAGCACAACAAGAAGGCTTAACTGGCATTGCGCAAAAAAGCAAGTCGGTCTATGCGCGGCTAGCTACGCCAGGTGAAATTATTAAGACCATCATTAAAGGCGTTGGCACTGAGGGTATATCACAGCCAGCTCAAGAGGGTGATTGGGTGGTGGAAAATATTTGTCCAGCCACAGGTAATGAGCAATATTTGGTTGAAGAAGCAAAATTTCACCAATATTATCATGATCCTGTTACCGTGTTGGGCAAGCCAAATTATTTACGTTTTGTTCCTACTGGTAAAATGATGAATTATTTTGTTGTACCTGAAACCGAATCGGCGTTTACCTTTATTAATAGTTGGGGGAAAAAACAATTATTACGCGCTGGTGATATTCTTATTCAGCCTGTTAGTCAGCCTCAAAGTTTTTATCGAGTGCCAAAGCAATCATTTTTATGTACATACAATATTGTGGTAACTGCACAAAAAACGCCTAACGATCTTGCCAGTAATTAGCAATTGGTGTCGTGATACTGATTATTTTCTAACTGATATCCTTAAAATTAATCAGACACCTGATTTTCAATTGAAAATCGTCTCATTAATCGGTTTTTTTATATCTTATGTTTTCTTATAATAGGTAATACCTATTGAATTAATAGTAGAAAGGAATTAGACGTTATATCTTTATGTTTATCCATTAAATACATATCAAATAGAAGGGAGCAGTAAAATGTCTTTGGTTAATACAGAAATTAAACCTTTTCAAAATACCGCCTTTAAAGATGGAAAATTTATCGAGATATCTGAAAAAGATATTAAAGGTAAATGGAGCATTTTTTTCTTTTATCCTGCTGATTTTACCTTTGTTTGCCCAACTGAATTAGGTGACTTAGCTGATCACTATGAAGAGTTCCAGAAATTAGGCGTTGAAATTTATTCTGTTTCAACGGATACCCATTTTACTCATAAAGAGTGGCATAATCACTCAGATACAATTGGTAAAATTAAATATACCATGATTGGTGATCCAAGTTGGACATTAACGCGTAATTTTGAAGTGATGCGTAAGTATCAAGAAAATGATGAACAGAAAGAATTAGGATTAGCGGATCGTGGTACGTTTATTATTGATCCAAAAGGTATTATTCAGGCAGTAGAAATTACTGCTGAGGGTATCGGACGTGATGCATCCGATTTATTACGTAAAATCAAAGCTGCGCAATATGTCGCAAGCCATCCAGGTGAAGTCTGCCCCGCCAAATGGAAAGAAGGCGAAGCTACGTTGTCGCCTTCACTTGATTTGGTAGGAAAAATCTAATTAAAAACTTTGTGAGTAATTTTACTGTATTCGGGTGCATTAGCACCCGTTTTTTTCGGGGATAGAGCAATGCTTGATAATAATATGAGATCTCAACTTAGAGCCTATTTAGAAAAATTAATCCAGCCAGTTGAGTTAATAGCAACATTAGATGAGAGTGAAAAATCTGCCGAGATAAACGCATTATTACAGGATATCAGCACACTGTCAGATAAAATAACTTTTATCACAGACAATAACTTAGCGGTACGTAAACCGTCATTTTTAATTACTAATCCGGGTAAAGATAGCGGATTAAGGTTTGCCGGTTTGCCGTTAGGCCATGAATTTACCTCATTAGTTTTAACACTATTGCATGTTGGCGGTCATCCTGCGAAAGAAGCGGCAGAAGTATTAGATCAAATTCGTCAATTAACAGGACAGTTTCACTTTGAAACCTATTATTCATTGTCATGTCATAATTGCCCAGATGTTATCCAAGCTTTAAATTTAATGGCGGTTTTAAATCCTAATATTACGCATACTGCTATCGATGGGGCTATTTTTCAGTCAGAAGTACAGCAACGAAATATTATGGCAGTGCCTGCCGTTTTTCTAAACGGTAAAGAGTTTAGGCAAGGGAGAATGACTTTAAGTGACATTGTCACTAAAGTTGATGTTAATGCTTATGAAATTGATATTATCGATTCACAAATGGTGGCAAAACTTATTCCTGCCGATACTGTGGGTCAGTTGCATAAGATTGAAACCGTATCGGGCGCTACTTTACGTTCTCGCAGTATTATTATTGCGACAGGAGCTAAGTGGCGTGATATGAATGTGCCAGGCGAAAAAGAATATCGTACCAAAGGGGTAACTTATTGCCCCCATTGTGATGGGCCGTTATTTAAAGGCAAACGAGTCGCTGTGATTGGTGGCGGTAATTCTGGCGTTGAAGCCGCGATTGATCTTGCTGGCGTTGTTGAGCATGTGACTTTATTAGAATTAGCCCCAGAAATGAGAGCAGACGCGGTATTGCAGCAGAAACTAGCGAGTTTAAACAATGTAGATATTATTTTACAAGCTGAAACCCTAGCAGTAAAAGGGGATGGTGTAAAAATGACTGGCTTACAGTATAAAAATCGATTGGATGGTTCGCTAAATGATTTAGCGGTTGCTGGAACTTTTGTCCAAATTGGCTTATTACCTAATACCCAAT
>UXGC01001871.1:0-16061 GCA_900480045.1 Eurytoma adleriae | reverse complement strand
TACTGAAAAATAGTATCGAAACGTCGGCATAATAAATACTAAAATTGGTTCGTCGAGATCGCTTATTTTCATCTTCCCTCAATTTTTATGTAAACATTTAAATTTTCCCCTGCATCGATTAATTGAAACAATTTGATTTCACGGCAAAGTCCCTCTCAAATTTTCCAAGGAATAAAATGAGTTTAAGTACAGTACAATAGGATTAAAAATAATAAATTTTATTATTTAGTTGGATATCATAATTCCTTGCTAATATTTACGTAAACAATGCAATTATTTTCACTAAAAAATTTTTTTTACAGCATCTTATTAACTATGAATTGCAATCTTAATTTAAAAAAAACAGTAAATAAAAACTCATTGTTAATGGGGTAGACAACTACTTTAAGAAATTTTAAATACAACCGAAATTCAAAAGTTTATTTCAGTAAAATTTAACAAAAATTTCATTTTCTGACAAAAACAATGCATGACCCCTATTGCGCACATAAAACAACAGATAATCAATCAAATTTTGATTTATTAACTATGAACGTATGGATTTTTTAAATTTAAATTCAAAAATATTTGAACTATTACGAAATTCTCCCCTCAGTGTATCTGAATAATGGTTCATTGTTGGGTCTGCGAGGGATTTAATGCGAGGCATTAAGGTAACGCTCCAGACGTAATAGTTTCTTGCTTTAGCGGTAATTTTACTTGCTCATTCACTTCGCTTTCGGTAAATTATTCACTTTAGAAAGAAGCCTGATTTTTCACACGCCGCAGGTTAGAGAGTTGTTACTCGACAAAAACTCGCGGCAAAATAAATATTAACTTAATGACGACTGAAGTCGAAGTAAAAAGTAAGAGTCATAAGCGGCGGGTACATTAATATAAAGTTATTTGATTTTCTAAATGTAGGCCTGAAAGGTGAAGGGGCTCCCTTTTCTTGACTAATGATATAAATCAAATCTAATGTATCTACTGATCTTCGTAAAGATTTTTTTCACATAATTACAGTTCAATAATAATCTAACTTATGACGTTGTATGACTCGAATTTAACATCTTAGAAAGTAAAAATTAAAGTGAAAGTATAAAATGAAGCATCATTTGTCAGCTTACTATGTATAGAGTTCGTGTTATACTTTTGTCGACTTTTGTAAAATTTTAATTTGTGCACTGAACAATTATTTATTTTTTGTAATCGCATATTGCAGTAATTTTTCTCACGTTTCCACTAGATCCTCCGATTCAAATAATTTATAGTAAATTTTTCTATTTATTTTTCTTAGTTTTATGATGAATTATTTTATTATTCGCATTAGTCGAAAAGCACATTGATATATAAGATAATCGGATATAAAAAGTCCCTCTGCATCAATAATCAACATTTATGTAATTAATGAAATGAACAATTGTACTTATAAATAACGGACTCATAAAGAACCAGTCGAATGTTATAAACGTTATTCAAACTTAAAAGTTTGTATAAAATTTATAAATACCGAGTCAAATTAAATACTTCATCAAAATTTAACCATCATTATCTTTACAGGTAGATTTTAAAAAAAAAGTCACGTTTAAAAAGAAAATCTTTAAATTTCGCGTCAGTGACTCCATCTACAAAGGTTACATTGAACTGTGCTAAGCGAACTGGAAGTTGATAAAGTCGCACACTACCTTTCACTCTAAGAATTTAAATTTAACTTGAAAGCTGCTTTAGCATAAACTGCTAACCACGCAAGCATAAAAATCGCACATTTTACGCAAATTAATGCGCGTACTGACATTTTTAGTGTACTTTTTTTTATTAAAAACTAAAACCTATAGGCTTTAATTATAACTCATAAATAACTTTCTCACACGCGTGCGTAAATAAGCATTATCTGAATATTGCATCGAATCCCTTCCGCACTTTCACTTTGTCAATAAAATTACTCATCGCAAAACTCCATTGTTTCAGTCGAGACGCGCGAAATTTGTTATTGCATCAAAATAAAAAAAAAAAAACCATCGGACGTATATAACGTTATAGCTCTACTCGCGGCTTTCCCGGTTTGCATAACGACAAAACCACCGCGTAAAGCACAACACGCGACATCCAATATTTCCCTCTTGACCACCACAAGTTACGACGAAGCAGGAGGAGGAGGAGAAATTTTTTTTTTGATTCCTCGGACAGACGCACGTGTGCACAAAAGCCCTCAATTACGATAATGACAGCGAAGGGAGAGGGAGGGATACTCGGAATCGCGGGCAGACGGTGAGTCACCGGGACGCACCTGCGAAAAGGTATACGCGCGCGACGACCACATGTCGCCGCCGCCGCGAGGTAATTGTGCGCGGACACGCGACGCGCGCCGGAGAGGAGCCCCCCGCCGGACAAAGGGAGAGCGGGGGAGGGGGGAGGCGACTTTATCCGTCCGCCGGGGAGCTTCACGCGTTAATTTATAATGCAATAAGGACGAGGGGCCCGGTGCCTGTGTGTACCCTTCGGGATGGAAAAGAAAAGTGTAATGGCGCCGCGCGCGATTGTCATTCTGGCGGCGCTAAATTCGCGTCACTGGTGCACAAAGTTAGCCGGTGATTCACTTGCGAGATATGAGCGCGGTATTGTTTATTGATGCGCGACCGGAGAGCCGAGCGCTTTATGATGTAGCACTTGTCAAGTAGAGGCCGAGTTATTTTTTATCGCAACATATGTTTTACAGACTAACTGTGAGAAGATATTTTAGTAAACTTTTTTTGCTGCAGTAAAATTTAGGACTTCCATCTAAAGAAAAATAAATTTTACGATAAAAAGTTGTTTTCAAACTTTTGCAATATCTATTTTTTTCGATTATTTCCCATTTAAATAATTCGCAGTAATTTTTGTTTATTCTTTCCACATGTATAAATAATAAATAATACGTGAAATATATTGTATAATAAAAATATAGTAATACATTTATATTTAATAACATATTTATATAAAATAGATACAAATTATTTGATTAATTAATGAACAATAAAAAGTAGTTGAAAAAACCACCAAGGGGAATATACATTTGAAGCATTAAAATAATGACCATAATATTTGAAAAATTATAATTTTGTTTTATTGAAATTTATTATAAATTGTGGTAATGTTTATGTTTGAACTTTCAAGTCTAGTCTTCAAGAATTTATAATAAATTTTTCTTTTCGATGTTATTTTTTGGCTGAAATCATTATCGTCTAAAAAATACGAAAAATGGAGTTTAGATGTATTTTACTGTAAATTTTATATTGAATAATCAAATCACTCTTGGTAAAATAACAATATCTTATTAGGATTTATCTATTTTTTTTTTAATTTTATTATAGCAATAATCCAAGAATATACACTAAAGGCTAAAGATAACGACACCTTTAGAGAAGTATGTCATTCGCAAATCCGCTCAATATGACGAGTTAAGTCTTTCCGTGTCATTGACTCACTTTTCATCAGTATCAATGCATAAACTGTGCATTACAGCCACTGAATTATATCTGCACTTTTTTCTTAAAATTTTTTAAATCGGGCGGTACAATTAGAAAGAAATAGGAACAGTTATGAACAATTTAAACACATCAAATTGTTTTAAATGTATATTTAAATGTACATGAGGAATTCCTACCCATTGTTTTAAATGTATATTTAAATGTACACGAGGAATACCTACCCATTGTTTTAAATGTATATTTAAGGTAAATGTACACGAGGAATACCTAGGTTCTACAAGCGTTCCTTGTATATATAGATATCGAAACAATGTAATTTTTAACATCTGTTCCTGTACGTTTTTGATAGTGCCAGCCCTGATTCAAAAGTAACGACTTTTCGTAGTTAAAATTCTGAAAGCTTGTACCAGCCTACTAAATATATACACAAGGATCTTTGAGACTCAACAACACTAACAATAAGTATTCGGGGACTTCGTTAAAACGAGCACATCAAGATTTCGACGTGGTATTAAAAGGATGTGCGCTCGCAGTCGTGTTGCTAAGGCTTGACGAGTAAATAAAAAGTCAAAGTATTCGAAGGACAGTCAAAGCAGGTAGCCGGCTCGCCGGACGGATAGACAAAAGGAAACAATGAAAAAACGGTCGTAAATACACGCATAGCTGGCGAGTCTTGCGCCGGCAGGTAGGTATATATATGCCCGACCGTTGGCAGCGGCCGATGACTTCCTTCCGGAATGTCGCTAAAACCGAGGTCAATGGCTTCTCTTTCGCGTTGCAGTTTGAACGTTGCTTAAAGCCACGATTGCCATTCCTCTATTTTTAATTTTAGTCAAGAATAAATTCAAAATATGCCAGTTTTAAAAAGTACTATTTTTAAAGTGTACGTTTAAAATACGTTCTTTGTCGTTGAAAATATGTACCTACTTCTTATATGCATTCGGCGTAATCATTTTTTTGCACTAAAAAAACTAGATCGTACCAGTAACATTTATCGCGAGATAAAAAAAGTCCGCACATCCAAGCACGATTATTAAACGGACGTTTAAAGCTGCCCCAATGTTTACGAAAATTTCAAATTCTAATCTGCTCAAACATTTCCACGCTAATGCTACATAAACGTACGAATCTTGCGGTGCAACCTGCCCGGAGCAGCAACCACCGCCGACCACCATGCACCTACATAGCGACTCGATAAGAGCCATGGTCGCGCGCCAGAGGAATTTCCGCGGAGTCCGAAAAGCCAGTGCGAAATCAGACCTCTCCTTTCTCCGCTCCTCCGGGAGCGGTCGCGCGCGGAAGGGAGGTTAGATCCATCCGGTTGTATCCGGTTCGAACCGCCGGCGCGAGCGAGCACACCTACAACGGGCCCGGCCGTCTGCACACGGCAGCCGGGGCAGCAGATGCACACCTTTTTACCCTCCCCTCCCCTTCCTCACCCGCGCGGCGACTTTCTCCCGCGAGGACGCGGAAAACGCGGGTTGTCCATCTTGGCCGTCGCTTTTCCGGCCGTTCAAGCGAATCCCCGCGCCAGCAATTTCGCCGCTCGCGAATTCGCTCCGGCCAGCCGGTCTGTTACACACACGGGGATGAGAAGAAAAAATTGCGTGTGCTCTCGATAAAGGGTCGCCCCGTGCGCGGACTAGAGGACGAAAGGGGGTGCGAAATTTCGCGCACTCGAGCGGGTATATGCTTATTTCAAGGAGATGGTACTCACTTGCTGGAGTTGCGGCCGTCGTTGAGACCCTGGAAGGTTCCGGTGGACGTCATTTCTGTCGCTGGTTGCTGGTTGCGTGCGTTATTAGCCTGGGCTGACTCGGGATGCTCGCTGCTGCGGGTATGTGCGGCTGTCGGCGAGGGCGGCGAAAGGCTCTGGCGGCTGTGTCCTCGGCGAGCGAAAAAAAAACCGGCCTGGGTCCTTTGTGTGTATACAGAGGCGAGAGAGGGAGTGTGTACACGCGTCGAGCACCCGGAGAGCGAAACAGCCGCCGCGCGTATATATCGAGGGGAGTCGGTTGAGCCCGTGTGAATATCCGCGCGCGCGCATCTCGCGCCCCATTCGCCCGTTTCGCCGACTCGCGCTCCCCCCTCTCGCGCGGCCAACTTCGCGCCGCGCCGGCGGACCGCTGTGACCGTCAGATTACTGCACCGGTATCACCGAGGGTCTACGATTGGCGAGGCTGTTGGCAACCGGGACTGACACTTGTCCGAGGATTACTCTTGTAACTACTCGATATGTAAGATGGGTACTTTTTTTGCATGTACATATTTACAGTGTCGCTGAAAAGTTCGGAAATGATCGCTTAATTTTTGCCATAGATAAAGTTTATTAAGGTCCTGTAAGGAAATTAATGGTCGTAGGCAATGTTTATATATAGGTATTTTGAGAGCTTTCGTTTATGCATATTGTAAAAATTTTTTAAACTTATTAGTCAATAAATTTGAAAATTATCAATATTTAAAATGTTGTTTCTTTTGTCACTTTATTATGTAATGCGAAAAATAGAATTTTTAAAGTATGTATTTTTAACAATTAACTATTATTTTAATTTTAACATAATTTTTTAGTAAATTTAGATTCTCTATAGAAATTAAAGTGCGATTTATTTATTTAGCATAAAAATTTAAGCAGTCGTTTCCAAACTTGTAGCCGATACTGCTAATTTTACTTCGTTCGTTGCAAAAAAACTATAGATTGTTTTAATAGTTTTTATGGAATGAAATCAATTTTAGATAAACAGAATAAAATAAATAAAGATTTCTACATACTTAACAAATGGTTTATTTTTCGAAACGAATAGTTTATTTTACTTTCATATTTTGCGAAACAGGGGGTTGTAGGATTGCATTGTATCTTTTCGTGATTCATTATTGATAAAGAGGGTAAAGCGAGGGTCTAAATTATTAGCGCAATTTTTCCCCCTAATTTGCGAGGTGGACAAACTTTTACAATCGTATGCCAAATCGTTATTTTCTGCGAATTTAACTGTACTTCGCCATAATAATTTATCATAAAAAATTCAGAACTAAGTATGTTTCCTGGCTTCCAAGAAATGATAGTATTTCATTAATAAAAACTTTTTACGGTATTATATACAACAGAAATTATTATAACAATCTTATTGATTAAAAAATAAAATTTGTAAATTTTCTTTTCATAATTCTACTGTTTCCCTGCATAATAACTGAAGTAAATTCTTTCATATTATAATAAATATAATATGAATATAAATGAATGAATTTTCTAGCAAGTGTTAATTAATTATTTCTTTATTGTTTGAAAATTATCAAAAAAGGAAACAACATTCTTTTTAAAACCGTCGAAATATCTAGAGGCTAAGAATATCAAATTCTTTGAAATTTTTTAATCTTACAGTATTTATTATAGTTACTAATGGATCAATTGCTAAGGGTGTTTTTTCACTTTTAGAAAACTGACTTTTTCTAGATTCTATTATTTAAACAAAAATTAGCACACTTCAGATTTAAAAAAAACTCAGTTTTAGTATTACTCGAAGTTAATGTAAAGACCAAAGTACATTATTTTTTTACAAATTAAAAGCTCAAGTATTTTATTTTTTCGAAAATATTTTGTTTAATGCTTGGGCCGCTGATTTAGAGTAAGAAAGTGAAAACTTAATATTATTTTATTAAATAAATAGAAATTTAATTTTTCTTGTCACTTCTTTTATCTTTATTATTGTGTAATAACACAAATACACAATGCACAAATGTCTTGGAGGGATTTCCGTTTTGCCTTAAACAAACATAGTTAATTATAAATCCTCTACGACGTAAAGATTTACGTCTTAACCAATGACTAATACAATTACATCTTACACGTATGTGATTAAAAAATTCCTTTTAGTCTACTATCGCGTAGCGGAAGTTATAATTGCTCGCTAACATTTGTTCTCAGTAGTTAAAAAAAGCGAATACTAATCGATTATTCAGTATTCAAAAAAATTTTCATTCTCGTTATGTACAAATTACATCTCAAGCGGGGGAGTACAATCTATCGGCGTATCTGCTCCAATTAGTATTACGTGATAAAAATATGGATAATATGGTGAACATTAATTAAATTGATAAATTTTTATTGCTAAGAAAAACTAGCTAAAATATTTCTAAGCTTTTAATGTACTCTTTTGCTACGTATCACCTATCCTTATATCTTACAAAGATTCACGCTTAATTGTTAAATAAGATTTTATAGTTGCAATTCGTGAGACTGGCCAAAAAATTTAAACCGTTTTCCTCCTTTCTTTTTTTTCTACTCTAATTCCAATTTTAATAACTCCTCCAGATTAAATATTTCAGAAGATTTTAATAAATTACTTCATGTATAGTAGACGTTGCCTAGAATTTTATACTCCCACTGTCATAATTTTTGGTTTTAGTATCCAAAAATAATCATTGACTGATGAACTCTCTCACAATTTAAGCGTAAAAAACACTACATCCTTCGAAACTGTTGATCTACACATGAACAATTTACTATTCCAAAAAAAATCGAAAAAATCCTAAATCCATCCTTAAGCGCTGAATGAAACTCGATTTCTCTCTGCGTAGTTCTTTTTACGATTTAATGGATAATAAGAAAAACTTTCTTAAAATAATTTAATTGCCGATGAGATCAAGTTTCGTCTCTCATACAATCTAAATATTTTTACGTTTAAGCTCTTAAGTTTTTTTTTATAAAAGCAATATGAATGCAAATAAACGCAAAGATAAACGTACCACGAAAAGCAAGTGTAAAATTTAGGAAACTTATTAAACTGTCATCGCAAAAAGATTCACACTGTAATGTCGCAAGCGCGTAATGTCGAAGGAAGTCGATTATCCAAAACCTCAAAGAGGCGTCGTTGTCCCCTAAAAGTGCGAGGCGCACGCTTCGTCTTTTACGCTAAATCGAGCGATTATCGAGGAGTCCATGTGAGTGCCGACTAACTCGTCGGAGGCGGGGGCGGGGGTGGTTGCGCTAACAGAGTCGGTAAACTTGTAAGATCAATGCCCGGAGGCGCGGGGGCTGGTGCCGGCTGAGGCGGAGGAGGCACGGGCGCAGCCGGTGGCCAAGACATTTGCGCCTGCTGATGCGGTGGGCCCCAGCCTGGAGGGCCTTGCGGTGGATATCCCGGCGGCGGAGCAGTTCCCGGAGGCGGCGGTCTCAGCGGCGGCACCTGCGGGTTCTGTCCGCTTTGAGGAGGTTGCGGCTGCGGTGGCTGCTGCTGTGCCTGCTGCCACGGCGGAATACCCATCGCTGGTGGCGGCGGTGCCATTTGTCCTGGCGGTGGCGGTGGCATTTGACCTGTAGATATAAAATTTTTGATTATGAAGAGAGTGATTCTGATGCTGGATGACGATTAGTAGAAGAAAAATGAATCTGACCATCATTTGGAGCAAATTTCTAATTTTACTGAAATTTTGAAGGTCTCATCCGATTTTATCAGGACTTTGAGACACTTATGTTACTTAATATTTATTATTCGTTAAGTTACTTATTTTTTAAAGTTATAGTGAAGATAGATGAGACTGTCGAAACGTCGACATTTTAATAAAACTAGAAATTCGCTCGAATTAATCGTCAAATTCATTATTTCCTCTATAAAATTCCTGAAGAAATGCAGGATATATATTATAGCAAAGGCGGATCGTACCTGGTGGAGGAGGTTGAGAGCCTCCAGGTGCCATCCATGGCATGAGAGGAGGTATCGCAGGTTGTTGAGAACTGGCTCCTGGTGGTGGTGGCGGTGGCTGCATTACACCAGGCGGTGGTGGCATGCTCACAGGCGGCTGGCCCCAACCTTGCATGTTCATACTGTTCATGTTGCTGTTCATGCTGTTCATACTATTCATACTGTTCATAGTATTCATGGGATTCATGTTGTTCATGCCATTCATGTTGCTGTTCATTCTGTTCATACTGTCCATACTGTTCATAGAATTCATCGAGTTCATACTGTTCATGCCGTTCATGTTGCTCATGTCTGGCTGAGACCAAGGTGGTGGCGCCATTCCAGGAGGTGGAGGTGCCATAATCGGTGGAGGTCCACCCTGGGGAATCATATTTGGAGGTGGATGTGCTGGAGCTGCCATCAAAGCTCGAGGCTGTTGATTTCTGCAAAATAATATTCATTATAAGTTTTAACAAATTTATCAATCCACGCATGTTTGAGTTGAAAATTAAAAGTAAATCGTTACCTTGTATCAAAAAGACCAGGATAACTTGGAGTAGTAGTCGTAGTCGTTCTTGTGTTACTCTTTGATCGATCAGGCGGCGGACCCTCGCCGAGCTCAGCCATGAGGGACATGTACTCCTCGTCGATCTTGGCCTTATCCCCAGCAGGATTCATACCGGCTGCTGCAGGGCCTCCCATTCCAGGACGTTTAGAGCGACAATCACGGGCTATGTGACCAGCACCACCGCAACTCGAGCACACGATGTTGTTCGTGACGTTAGGCTTGTCGGGGCAAAGCCATGACTTGTGATCAGTAGCTCCGCAGTTGGTGCAACGCGGCCCGTCATTCTCTCTTAAAGTTCCATTGAGCAATGCAAGCTCTCGCAGCTGGTTACGCCGAAGGTCGTTCTGACCCTCGGGTACCTCAACACCTTGCCTTATAATTTCGTGAATCTGCAATCAAAAATGTTTTGTTAAATATTTAAAATAAAAAATATATTTTAATTGTAATTTTAATTTGAAAAGAAAAATTAATAAAGTACTAACCCGTTCTACAGCTTTCTTTACAGCTTCTAAATTATTGGCAGTGATGTAAGCATGAAGAGGTTCATCCTCACCAGGTAGGGGTTGTCCATCTTTTCTTCCAACTTTACCTTCTTTCACACTACCTTTACCTCGAATTATAATCTTGGCCCCAGTTTCTTTTTCCATAGCTGTAAAATAAAATATTTTGTAAGAATTTTAAATTAAAGGTGAAAGATTGTAAAGATTTGTACAGGGTACATACATTTTAAAGTATTGCCACGTGGTCCAATAAGTAATCCCACAAAATTGATGTCTGGATGTTCCTCCTGAGGAATCATTACTTTATCGTGAACTCTAATAATTGGAGGCCTAAAAGAAAAAATAAGTTAATTAAATTCTGTTCCTTGTTTTTTACTTTATTAAATTAGAAAAATTACTAAGAAAAATTACTTGTAATCTGGTGGTGGCTTGAATTCAGGATTGATTTTCAAAATCTTTTGAATAAGATTGTGACGTTCTTCTTCTAACTTTCGTCTAGTTCGATATTCTCTTGTGTTCAACCGTTTGCCATCACTGCTGTAAATTGGCTCTGGTGATGGAGATCTGAAAGAAAAAGAAAACAGTGTTCCAATCCTTGTTATTTAAAAAATTTCAAAGTAACAAGCAGCCTGATTCTAATTTACTTGAAGTAAAGTAAGTAAAGTCATGTTTTTATTTTAATATTTTTTTTCTATTTCCGATTTTGTAATCAAGTACTCATGTGTGTAAAATTCTATTGAAATTATAAAGTATTTTGATAAAATAATGAAAAAAATATTAGTATTTATTAAAAAAAAGTCTCTTGTATAGTTTAATTTGGAGCATTGCATGAATATTATTTCCATCCTTGAGTATAAAAGTAATCCTAATAAATCTCTGCTAAAATATAGAAACCTAGCAGAGATTATGTAGATTATTTATTATTTTGTGGGTAACCAGTGAAGTCTGCAATTATGAGCAGATATGTCGTTCAGCTGCTAAGGTGCTAAGAGAAAGTAAATCCTGTGATTATTAAGAAAAATTAAGTCTTTTAATTAGTGTCAGTAGATTTCTCGTATTTGTGCAATGCAACCCTAAACTAAACAAAAAATAATTATTATAACCTATTGGAGTAATAATATTTTTTCATTAATTGTCATTAATGATTTATGAATTACAGTTGAACCTGAAAGTAACATTATTTAGCAGTAACAGTAACTGAAGATTAGCTTTAAAGATATCTAAAGATTTTGTTAGAAATTAGTTATTTTCCTGTATAATGACTCAATAAAAACTTTTCATTAGTAAAGCCTACCTATATTACAATTTTCAAAAAGAATTCATCAAAAAGTAGCTGAAAGAAGTTATTGATTTGTTGAATATCAATAGAATAAGAAATATGAAATGGCCCAACCATTGCATTAGTTTGCTTTTTACCTAACCAAGAAACTTATCGAGTTTTGAAAATCTAGCAAGCCAAACACTGCCAATAATTTTATAAAATTCTAATTGTAAAATAGAAAATAGTCAACTATGTTTCATAAAAATTGTGAAAAAAGAAAATAAATAAATAAATTGATCCTATAGAAAATTATAGTTTTCATAGCTTTTAGTACTTTTGAAAATCATGATTGATACAAATTCTTAGTTTTACAAAAATCTAAAACCTTGCACACTTCAATACCTTTCTTAAGTCTTCTAAAGATCCTTCAATAAAGAAAAACATTTCATGAACTTTTTTTCTTGGTGACACATTAATGTACTTCTTAACTTGTAAAAATCATAACTTTACAATCAATAAAAAGTTATGAAAACAAAAAAGTTTTGTAGCAATTATACATTGAGAAATAATTAAAAGTTGTTGAAAGCTCATTGAAATATATTCCTTATTGGCAAGGCTTGTTGATTTGATAATTAATATAAGAAATAGATTAGATCAAACCAATATTATCATTATTTTGTCTTCATTGATGCGCTGAGTTTCAAATACTTATTTTATTCCAGGTTGATACTAAATTATTTTGAGATTTCCACATTAACTTGACCAGTATTGGTTAGAAAACATTCTAGAGACATCAATCTGTAGACTGCTGAACTGGTCAGTAGATAGGTAGATTTTGTGGAAAAATGGGCATATTTGACTGTAGTTAAGTTTCAAACCTTTCTTCCGGATTTAGCGGTATTCCAAGATCTCCTGTACGTAGTTTCCTGCTGATTTCCTCAATCTGTAGTTGAACTGAAAACCAACGGGTTAGAAAGGGGCAGAAACCCCAACAGTTAGACACATTAAAAAAGTAACCATTAGACAACATGTACATGTTATTCTATATTAAAAATAAAATTTTTTTTAAGTGTAATTGTTATTATCTTATCAATAAATTTAGAAATTTTCTTTTCCTTTTCTCTCATCTTACCTTTGCTACATCAGAATAGTATCTTTCTCTTTTTAATAAATAAAATTTTATAAGTATATACTTACATCCTACTTATTACTTAAATTTATGATTTTTTATTCTTTTCAATTTCGATAAGATCCAAAGTATTGAATCAACAGTAACTTAGATAAGCTTATAGTAATTAAAAAAATATTTCAAGAGTAAGATACTCACATAGGTATGCCTTCTCTTGTTCAGGGGTGAGATTGGTTGGCAGAACAGTAGGCATTCCTGGTATAAAAGTTTTTTCATGTTCACTTCCTCCCCATCTGGATTTCCTCCGTTTACGACGTTCTTCTCTTGATTCTTTGTCCTTATCTAAAAAAAAAATATATTAATAACTAATTATATAATAAAATTAATATTTATATATACATAAGATTTTATTTATATAAAAGATAAATTTTTAAGGATTATTTAAATATTATTCTATTAGTATTAAATTAAAATTAGGTATATTTTAACTAAAAAGTGGATTTACAGAAAACTAAAAACATCTTGTATTGAAGTAAATTTACATAAATATTTTGATTTAAGGAAAACGAAATAAATAAATTTACATAAATGTTACATGAATAAAATAAGATTTTTTTCTTTAGTTTTCCTTAAGTGTTATTACTTATGAGGATTTATGCCGTGAATAATCATTCCAATAAATTAAATTACTATTCGAATTTAATAAAATTATATTCAGAAGATTGAATTGCAAATTCCAAAATGAATGCACAAATTTTCTGTATCATTGAAATTGACCAGTACTGTTAATAGTACGTTAAATCCTTTAATAATTCCTTTCAACAATCATCTCGACAAGCTTGTCTAGACTCATTCATCAGACAACACCTGGCAACATTCAGGTACACTCCGAAAACAATTACTCCATTACAACCATGTTCAAATTTAACCATTTAAATTAAAATATTTTCGCAGAAGCAAGCAGCTCTCGGTATCGACCAGCCGTGCATCGATCAATAAAGACACACACATATAAGCGGAGCACTATTGCCTACGTACAGGCGAGGCCGAGGATATATCCAGGCAACCGCGGTCCTCAACACTCGGCCGCCTTTAATCGCACGCTAAAGGAAAATCGCCTCGCGCGAGCGGACAAAGAGAAAGTCCACCGCGGGCGCGACTCTCGAGCCTCTGTTCGAGCAAAAACGTACCCTCGTTCTCACGCTTCTTGGCTTGGCTGCTGCTCAGGCTGGTGCCGTTGGCGATGGCCGCGGAGACGGCGGCAGCTGCGGCAGCGGCCGCCGCGGCGGCGCTCGTCGCCGCCCCGCCCTGGGCATTGGGCTGCAGGTAGCTCGGGTTGAGCAGCGACGAGAAGTTCCGCGACGAGTTCATGACCTCGTGGCTCGGGGGGGTGGGCCGCTACGCGCGGCGCCTGTACACACACGGAGTCGAGCTGCGACGGGCGGTGCGGGCAATGGCGCGCGCGCGATTCTTAGACGACGACTAGAGGGACGGCGGCGGTGGGAGTGTAGTATGTACGACGTGATGGCGTGTCCCACTCGGACTGCTCGTCCTGACGTCACCGCGGAGTTGTTTAATAAGATGGTGCGCGCGCAAGCGCGCTTGCTGCGCCCTCTTTTTTTCTCGGAGTATTGTTTCGTGTTTCATGTTTGTCGCATCCTCTAAAGTCTAAGGTCATTTAGCGCGTGTTTAAGCGCGGCGTATTTGAATTTATTAATTTGAGTGAGAAAAGGGAATTATGGCAATTCGGAGTTGAACGATAATTTACTCCACGGCCATTTAAACCAAGAAGAAGAAGAAGAGTGAGAAAAGGGAGGTTTAATTAAAATCACTTATTTAAGCGCAAGATTCAAAGGTTAAAATGAATGAAGTTTAATAATTGTAATAAGGAAATACAAGAAAACATAATCACAAGAATACACTTGTAAAGTATAACATAAGTAACTTAGAGAGTGAACGCGACCCTGCTGGAAATGACCAACTGATTTGAATGGTGACTCTTAATACCAACTTTTACATTTGGTTTCGATTAAAAAAGATGAAAAACGTTAAAAATCGATTAAAAAACGATAGAAATGGATTAAAACTTCTTTTTATCGACTTTAGACTTCTAGCGTTTTTAATTGACTTCTATCACTATTTCAATCATTTTTAAGCGAAAAGGTAAATTTAATTTTCGGTCTTATTAACGCTATTCTGAAGATGTTAAAAAAATTACTTAAGTTATGTAGCTGTTTCACATGAAACAGGAAAGAGAGGTTCTTTCATACAAATATGTATGATGAAAATGGTTGCGGTCTTATATCTAAATAGCTTCAATCCAAAAAGACATTGCGTGCATAGACTTGGTTCATGAAAAATTATTAATAATTGATAGTCTGCATCCTAATTGATTATTTAGAAAATATTCTGAAAAAATTTTATTAAATAAGATAATTTAAACATTTTATTAAATAAGATAAATTTAGATGTAATTTTAGTTCACTTTCAAATAATCCAAATGAAAGAAAGAACAGAAAGTCACATAATTATTCTTTTCTCATTAAAAAAGTTATTCGATAATTGAAGATTTATTTATTTCTAAACTGTGCTTCAACTTTGAGATTTTACTGCTTTAATTTTTTATCAATCGTTTTTTGTCTTTCGAAAGAAAATGTTCTCAACTAATTATTCACTGCAGTTCAACTTTCCTATAAAAATAAGACTGAAAAAATTTGAAATGATTGAAAATCAATATAATGACTGGTAGTATATAAATACCACTTACACGTAATTTAAACTTTCTTTTATCTATCCGAAATCATTGTATATAAACTATAGGTTTCAGACACCCCGAAATGGGACTATGGTCCAGCTCCACTCCCTCAACCGGAGCAACGCCAATATTAAATGCCCTTATCGATAATAGCAATAACAAAATCAATTTTGCACCACGTTAGACTTCATGAATTTCGGTCGTTATTCGGTACATTTCCCTCTCAGAAAGAGAATTGTTATAAATAATCACTCTAAATAATATGTTTCAACACATTATTAAGTTGCTCATAAAGGTATTGACATAAATTTAAGTCAATATTACGTGTAAAAGTCGATAATGACAATAAAAAAATCAATTTGTATCATTATTGATTTTTTTATTTCGAATGTTATTCTGTATAGTTTTTCCACTCAGAGACAGAATTGTTAATTAATCTGTCTAAATAATCTTTACTCATATTATTATCAAGTTGTTCTTAAAGATATTAACTTAAATTTAAATCAACTTTACATGTAAAATCGATAGTGGCAATAAGAGAGTCATTTTTACACAAAAATGACACTAATCCTACACTAATCCGATATTCTTTAATCATTTTTCCTGATTAAACTATAAATGTTACAGAAAAATGTATATAGACTTTTTTGTTCAGAATTAATCAAAGAATCTACTAAAATTTTTTCGACCAAAACTAACTACATTTTTGTTAACAATGTATATGTTG